>JABACO010000012.1:8510046-8559697 GCA_013339895.1 Ephydatia muelleri | reverse complement strand
ATCCATACAGATAACCACTCCCATTATCAGGTGACATTTCAGGCGCAACTTAGGAAATGCTAAAGAGATCCCCACACATAGAAGGGAACCAGATCTCATTCTCACCAGCATCCTTTGACAGGTGCCTATGCAATGGCTAGGTACAGTTCAGCCCGCCTTAGGGATAACCGCAGTCAATATGTCGCCTTCTGGATCGTCACAATTCATGCGCTGCGACACGTATACTTGGCATGCATTTGTACCACCTTCTGTGATGCAGTTCCCTCCATATCTGACACTAGAGCAACTGCTTTAGGTAGGTTGCACTGGTAAGTACCACGTCATAGAACAAATTAGCGAGCATGCCATTGGAATCACCCTCCACCCCCTCATGCGACTGGAATCACCTCCTCCACCCCCCTCATCACGCACTGCCAATTGTGTTGGAATCGCTGCAATTGTGTGTACAATGAATAGAGTAGTGTTTGGGGAGTGAACTGTTGTCGTGTGTGCAGTAGACATGTCAGACTCAGGGCCACACCCAAGCCTGGGGACAGACTTACATGAGCATGAAGCCAACACTTCAACAACCCATAAGAAGCCAGTGCATGTCTAACGAACCTTGAACTTGTTTCTTGTATTGTATTTACATTTGCTCCAGTGGTGAAGTACATTCAGTATGCTTCTATAGCTTCAATACAGTATCACCTCACCATTGGCCCCTCCCACACAATTGGACCACCCCTTCTCTTCTCAGACCACGCCTCCTCAAGGTCTGTCCAGAAAAGGACAAATGCATCACACCTACACATGCACACACACACACAAACACACACAAAACTCAAACAAACATGTACACACAAAACAACTAGTTGCCACGGCTACTGACGACTGGCATTTGTTCTAGGCTTATCTGGGTCAGTGGCATACATTGACACGTACTGTTGGACTTTGCGTGCGAACGAAACCTGCAGAAAGAGAAGGATGGAGTATGTGTGAGACAAACAGGAAGGTTCTTGCTTGAATGGGGCAATGATGCATGCATGTGGTGCACATGTGCATAGTGTGTGCATTGGGTGTGTATGTGCATGTGTGGGTGTACAGTGTGTGTATATGTTCAGTAACTATTGGGGATTGTCATAGCACTTGCCCACATACTTTGTCTTTCTGGAAATGCTCGGCTGCTTGCAAGTTCAATGGATCATCGAAGTTGAGGAGATCCTGATGGGGAGGAGGAAGAGAGTGATGGGGAGGAGAAAGAGAGTGATGGGGAGGGAGGAAGAGAGTGATGGGGAGGAGGAAGAGAGTGATGGGGAGGAGGAAGAGAGTGATGGGGAGGAGGAAGAGTCAGTGATGGGGAGGAGGAAGAGAGGGGTGGGAGGAGGAATAGAAGTGAGGAGAGGAAGAGAACAGGGATTTACCACTCCCACCCTCTACCCACCCTCTGGTTTGCCCCTAATTTGACTAGCCCACCCCCTGGTTTACACATGCCATGTCAAAATAAAACTACATGGCATGCCATTTGGTGCAGAGGGAAGACTTTTATTTTTGCCCACCCCTCATATTCCAAAACCCACCCCCTGTTGCAAATTTGGCGGTAAATCCCTGGAGAATGATGGAGGAGGAAGAGAGGGGAAGAGAGGGATGGGAGATGAGAGGGATGAGGAGGAAGAGGGAGAGAGGATGGAGATGAGAGGGATGAGGAGGAGAGAGGGTGGGGGATGGGGAGATGGAGGGCGGGGGAAGAAAAGAGACAAGAGCAATCCTCCCATATGGGTGTCACGTTAGAGGACTGCCCCCCCCCCCCCCCCCCCTACATAAAACAGGATTTCCATCTCCCCATTATTGCACATGCTAGGGACGAGGGAGAATGAAGACTCGACCGGCGTACTGTGAACAGTGAGTTGAGACCAAGTACAACATCAATAAGTCTTCTGGCCGGTGACCATCCCGTGCCATCAATGGATGTGTCTCTGAGAATGCTGCGGGGAGGATGGGGGAGGGGAGGAGGAGAGGTGGAGAAGAGGGGAGGAGGAGGTGAGGTGGAGGAGAGGGTTAGATATAGAAAGTGCTCTGATTGGGAGAATGGTGTTGGTCATGTGAGCTTCAAGAGCACGTACGTACCCCAATGGTTTCAGTGCCAACCACAATGTATGCGTGTGACCAGATATAACCCACACCTGACACACACACACACACACACACACACACACACACACACACACACACACACACACACACACACACACACACACACACACACACACAAATCTCCCCTCCCATGAAATAGCTGAAAGGTTTCTGTTAGTCCTAATGGCTTAGGTATTAAACCGAGTGTTTACAAACAAGCAAGTCACTATGGACAATAGTATTCATGATTCAAAGGCATTAGCCTTTGTACAGCTTCTCGTTAACATTATTAGTGTGTGCATGCATTATTAATGTGTAGGTGTGTGTGTGTGTAGGTGTGCATTGTGTGATTTCAAGTGAAAGTGTGCGTGCGTTGTGTGCATGTGTTGTGTGTGTGTTGTGTGCGTGTGTTGTGTGCATGAGTTGTATGCGTGCGTTGTGTGCGTCTGTTGTGTGTGTGTGTGTTTGCTGTGCGTGTTATTTGTGAGCATGCCCCCCCCCCCCCCCCCCCCCCCCCGTCCTCCCCCCCCCCCCCCCGTCCTCCCCCCCCCCCCCCCCCCGTCCTCCCCCACCACAGCTGATCAAAGAGTGGTGAGCTTGTGTCCCACGGAATGGTCCCATGTATAGAGCTGTAAGACAATCAGGAAGGCGAACACAAAAGGGTGGACTGTTTTTGGTGCATCAATATCAGGTGGAGCTAGGAGACAGAAGGGTGAGAGGGGTGTGGTGGGTGGGGAGATAAAAAGCACCAATAGGAATCAGGAAGTGTGCTTATTGGGCTGTGAACCTAGACTACCAGGTAACAGTACCCTTCTCCCATAAGGTACAGGGACTCTATATAGGAGAACGAGTTAAAAATAACCAGTGGAGGGAGGGGTTTATGGCATCAGGGTACGTAGCCAGGAGTGGGGTTGGAAAGGGTTAAGGTGACCTTGAGGGGTTGAAGGTTACAGATGACTGAGCAGAAAGGTGGGGTTTGGCTGGCTTAATGACCAAGGGAGTTTAGCTTGATGGGTTAACGGTGGAAGGAGGGGGAGGGGGACACGTGGTGCAAAAAGGGTAATAATAGTTAGCAGGACTTTGGACAAGCTGTCCCGAGTTCTAAAGTGGTGTGTGACAGGTTTGAATATCACGCTGCGCATGGAGATAGCTTTTTTTGTTCACAAGCTCTATGTTACAGTTATTATTATTTATTAAGTCGCAGGGAAGAGAGTAGGAGATTTATCGGAGAAGGGCAAAGGGCCAAACCTTAGACAAACTTCTCCTGTCTCGTTGATGTTCGGGTGCCACAGTCGTGTGCGACAGTGCACGTGGGGCGGTTTGATGTTGTACTCTTCGGGAACCGAGATCTCAAATTGGAAGCACCCTGACTTCCAGTAGCCTTCGTCTGCAAAGCCAACAAAAAGATTTTGACTGTCAAATGCTATGAGTATCCACTATACACACTGCGCTGCTTGTGAGAGAGACGTATGACAGAGTGAAAATTGTGTGTGCATGTGTGTGTATGTGAGGTGTGGGCGCATGTATATGTCATGTGTGTTTGTGTACATGTATATGTGTGTTTAGGAGTGTGTATGTGTGTGTGTATGCGCACGCTGTGTGTTTATGCATGTGCATGTATGTGTGTGCATGTGTATGTTTGTGTGGTGTGTGTGTGTGTGTGTGCGTGTGCAATAACAGACATATACAGTAGCTCTCACCTGGCTTTATGAAAAGCTTAAACACCCTCAAGTTATCTGGGTCTGGGTACTGAACAGTACATGTAGCTGATGTGCGATGAAGAAGTGCGTGTAACGGTGGTATATATGTGTGTGTGTGTTGTGTGTGTGGTAAGCTAAATGGCTACAGTCAAATTTAACTCCTTACGTGGAATACTGTCGCCCAACTCTCGTACCTCTGTAAGATAGGGAAGAAAAAGAAAGGTTTTAGGTTGAGGTGTGTACGCGGGTGACTATGCGATATCTAGAAAGGAATAAGCGTATCACCATGGAGGGGAGGGAGTGTTACCTGAGGTTAGTAGCTGTGACCGGAAAGACTGCTTTCGGCCGAGTACCAATCCTGGACCTGGGGATACTTTGCTCCCTGACGCTGCCTGTTCTGCCATCTTTTTCCTGATGGTAAGCATTCTTCCTCGCTTCACGAACCAAATAAGGGGGGAAAATATTGTTTTCTAAATATCCGATAATGAATCAAGCTGTTAATTCTTAACCTTATAAAAACACTCGGCCGTTCGCAAAATTTTCATACGTGTATTAGAGCATCCTGATGACGGTTGCTAGGTATTTTGTGCTTCTGGTGATCATACTACCGTGCTTTGTGGAATCAGGCAAGGGCTAGATGTTCATATCGCTCAGCTAAAGCGTTAATTATATCTTTGGCGTTACACTTCCTCCCGCACAGCAGGTTCATTTTGGCTGACGACTCAGCCACCTTCAGTACTGCAATGCGATCCTCGCGGGCGGGTTAGGTCACATGTTAGGTTGGAATGCGCGGTCACAGGGCCTGAAGGTTCCACGCTGCGCATTAGCTGGTACTACTGGGACGATCGATTCCGCGCCACGAGCGGCAACGGCGAATTTGGCGTGCGTGGAAAGCAGCTGCTAAAGTCAAAGCAGCGTAAGATTGGAGCGGAAGGGAGGTTCAATAGCGTCCTCCAGCTCCCCGGGGCGGGTCTGTTTGGATGCTACGCGTGCCAAGCCGACTCGACGAAACCACAACACTTGACGGCAGCAAGCAATGTGTTGTGTTTCAGAAACAGTGACTATAAGGCGTTGCCCCCGTGCACTGGAACGCTTCTTGTCGACAACGATCACGCGGTGCAACTGAAACGGTCTCCACGCCACATAGAAGTGGCGGAATCTTTGCAAGAGCAGGCGTTGTTCCACTCCTCCCTAAGGAAGGACGCGCCGGAGCCCAATAATAGCGGGCGTCAGGACCTGCCGACGGCGATTTATGTTGCCATCGGGGTGTGCGTGTGTTTTGTGATCTCAATCGTGCTGCTGATGACGGTGATATCCGGTCTGTGTTGTAGAAGACATGCGCGCAGGAAGGTGTCATCCCCTAGCACTACAGGTAAGACAAAACACGTGTAAATAAGTCCGTGTTATGTATGACAAGAACGGGCCGAAAGTATGCACTACATTATAAATTTCATGGCCGGTGTTTTAAAATAGTGTTACCATGTATGACGTCTTACACTCTAAAATCAAAAACTTTAGTAGTGCACGCTATATATTCAATACTGTGCATTGTATATGCTTAAGGAAACAGGCTACAACACGAAGTTTGAGTCGAGTTGGAAGTATATGAGGCTGCTTGAATGCACGTGGGTAATGCATGCCACATATATACTTGTACGCGTCGAAAACTATACGCCCCTATATACACGTGCAATCACATTCGTAATCGGAGTGCACTTTCACGCACGCAGATGCTGCATGCCCAGCGTATATACTTGTTGCGCGCGGCGTATATTCCTATTGAATAATATGCAACTTATACAATACTAGTATAGCTTTGCGTCCATGCGTTCTTATACTACAAATATATGAGTATTATGAATGCATGGATTGACCTTCATGCATGCTCTTTCGCCTCAGTAACAATTGCCGCGGCTAACGGAATGCCACTGGAAAGCAACAGGTGAGTTCGCTCCTTCGTCCACTTTCACCCTTCCCTCTCTTTGGCTGCTTTACTATTTGAACCGGTCTGATGCCATCGTGATCTAGAATTTTCTTTTCCACTTCCTACCCGCGTGCAGTCTGTCCTCGACCTCTCCCTTGCGCATGTCGGCGTTTAGCAGGACGCAGAGTGACGGTGATCTGGCTAATCGCAGGGTGCCCAGGCCCAGCTCCGATGTGGAAGCGGGACTCCCGCGTCGCCATAGACGGTGTTCGGAGGCAGACAGCAGGGACGAGGCTCTCACGCGGCGAGATCGGTCCCGCTCTCCGTACCGAATACCCTTGACGATCATGCCGAGGCCGCTGACATGCCCGGGGGTGGAACAATTCGATGGGTTCCCATTCGTTCCGAACCTTTTGCCCGACGGCAGTGATGATGCACGTGACGAGAGTGGCCACGTGTACGCATACGCGGGACCGAGCGACGAGGACGATAACCACGTGAGGGCAAAGCCTAACCGCAGGAGTTACAGCGAGGTGATCGTCCTACCCCAACGGGTACCCTCGGCAGAGCTGTTCGACGATCCCAAATACGCCGTCGTGTGCATTGCTCCTGCGGCGGCTGGCGTGACGTCACCATTACCGCCTAGCCAACTTAACAACTGACACACATAATTTTCTAGGGTACTGTGTATATGTGTGTGCGCGCGCGTGCGTGCATGTATGTGTATGCGCGCTCATTTATGTCAGTGTGCTTGTGTGTAATTCTACACATGCATGTATATATTTGTGTATGTGTGTGTGTGTGTGTGCGTGTGCGTGTGTGACTGCATGTGTGTACATGTCTGTATCTAAATGGTTTCAACTTTGCCATTATACACATGCACGTGCAGGACTGTGCATATCACTGAGTCTCACAATCGATATCCATGCCGTATGCATATGCGTGTAGTTCCAGCTCTCAACGCGCGCGTACATGCACATAGTGTGTGCTTGTTTTGCCTCGTTATAGAGCTTCAGAGAATTCGTTCAGAGTCGAGGCAAACAAGGGTGTGGTGTTATGTTTGGGTGGGGCGAGAACTCCCTGAATATGCGTGTGTTCTTGAATCACTGCATGTGTGGGCGCGGGGCTATATCTATAGTGAGGCTCGCGTGACCTCCGGATAAAAGTGCGTGCGAGCCAGCCCCTAATCATGGAGTGTAAATGGCAAACAATGGTGCATGTGGGTGTACGTGGGTGTCGTGTTGTATAGGACGAATGAGTTGTTTAGGCTATGGGTGTTGCCAGCATGCAGCGGATCACGCAGTCGAGTCTCCGAGCGAGAGCATAGATCTAGATGGCATATAGCTTCAATCGGTAATGGGAAGAGAAAATGTCAAGATGGTCGCATTAATCCTGTGCATCGCAAGTGGATTGCGTGCTATCAGTTGTAACGGTTCGTTGAATGCTATAAGTATTATGTATTATGATGCATGTCATATAAGTTGGGCAATGGACGCATACATGGCGTGACTGAATGGCGTGCCAGCTGAATTTCATGCATGCACGCGTGTGCTAGCTGACATGCGTTTGAATTAAAACTTACGTTACCTATATAGACGGTTCATGCATGCATGTCTTAACGGTCATATACGCACACACACATGCCTCCACTTATAAACATGTGAAGGATGCATGAATGTCAAACATATGTACAGCGCGGCGCTGCCTCTCTCACTTCTACATACTCGCACTCCCATGTACATGCATGCATGCTGTTTTTACGGGTACGTATATAGGTTGTAACTACAAGTTCACTAAGCCTTCAACGTGCCTAAAAGACGACGAAATGCCGCTGGACGCGATCATTACCAGTCATCTCGAGGGTCCTCAAAATGACAACATCATTATACCAACGTGGTACAAAAGAAATCGTGAACATGGTTCAAACTGGGAGCCTGTGAACATGGTACCTACAAAGTATCGAAATCCATACTACAGCAGGGACATCGGCAATGGGACGAAACAAATCGATACGTCGTTGAAAATACTCGGCGTATCGGAAACGGATTCCGCTTGCTACGTGTGCGAAGTCTGCGTGACATACGTTCAGTGCACACCTCCGGACACAGCGGATAACTCAAACGTGCGCTGTTTCCGTGACGTCGAACAGTGTCTTGATGCGAGCAGTGCCTTACTGTGTAGTGAATCAGCGAGCCTTGGCGCACACCCACCGAGGAACAACATCTCCGTCGCCGTAACCTCTTCCTCTCCCGGGATACCAAGCAATGGCGGTGGCGGGACCACTAGCGCCGAAGGTGGAGTCGCGCAGACGGCACTTTACGGAGGAATAGCGGTGTGCCTTGTGCTAGCCGTCACTTCAGTACTGCTAACGATAGTGATCATTGTGCTGTGCGCTAATAAGAGCGGCGGAAAAAACAGAACACAAAACAGTAAGTAAGAACGTGCATGCATTACTAAGTAGTATTCATGTATTTCGTTTCATCAGTAGTTACAGCGAGACGTGAACATGGCGATAGTACCAGGGCAGTTGTGGGAACCGGATATCGGTACGTTTGTCTGTTTCCTAATAGAATATTCAGTATATACTGTTGTAGCGCGTGGCGGATCCGCTATAGTGAGCGAATGCACCAGCTGTTTCTTATATTCTATTGCCATACAACGGGTATAACATTAATGCGTGAGAACGTATATATAATTTGGAATTTTCAAATTTTCCGGAGTGGGAGATTTTTTAATCACGGGAATGGCGTTTCCGCGAATAGGAACCTAACGCATGTTCTTTCAAGATTTCAATTGTTTTTGATATTTTTTTTAGAAGTCTGAAAAGTCCTCTACACATTGTTTCTTACGCACTGAAAATCGGTCATGGAGTTGTAAGGCTCTGAGTTTTAATTAGCCATAAGCGTTACATTTGTATTGCTCGCAACGGAAATTTTATAATGTATGCTCTATAGGTCCCTATTCGCGTAAATGATTGTCCTACCTCTGGGATTATGAAGTCCGTTCGCTCGCTTAAAGTGCACAAAGCAGAGTTCACACGTTCAGTTAACCATGCATTTAATTAACCTTCTAAGTGACCTCACGGAAATCTTTATTCGCTCTGAACGAAAAACCGCGACGTCGAGCAGGTTACTAACAGTTAACAGTTTATGTAGGAACGATTAGCGTAGTGATTTTTGATAGTCCAAAATTTCGTACAGACACGTTATCGCAATTATTGGCCGACAGACCTATCTATCAGTAAGTCCAATCG
Source organism: Ephydatia muelleri (assembly GCA_013339895.1). Classification (NCBI taxonomy): domain Eukaryota; kingdom Metazoa; phylum Porifera; class Demospongiae; order Spongillida; family Spongillidae; genus Ephydatia; species Ephydatia muelleri. The sequence continues at coordinate 8,550,711 of JABACO010000012.1, read as the reverse complement.
CCTAACAATTTTCATTGCCTTTGATTACCAGAAATCTTGATTATATATAATAGCTTTGATATTTCTCGCAATGCACGGTGAAAAAAAAGAATATGTAACGTGAATGCACGACGATTAACAATGCGCGGAACTTGAAACACCCGATCGGCTCATGCGCAGAACGATTGCATGCACATTGTCTTCGCGTACATGGCTGAGTATAATTAAACCGCGACCCCCCCTAAAATGTATATGTGCGTCAATAATATGAATATGCCCATGCTGAAAATTTATGACACCGGTATTACACCTTTATGCATAATATATTTTTACCCCCGTGTAGAAATCCAGCTGGTGACACGCTGTTTATAAACACCAATTCTGACGGGACCTTTTCATCGAGCGGAGCATCGTCAAACAGCAGCGGTACCATCCTTACCGCCCCTTCACTCCTCACCCTGAGTCCAAACGCCCATGCGGGTGAATCCAACTTCAATATTGGTGCCGGGTGCCCTCACCGTTTGCCGCCAAATCAATTCAGTGGGGAGTCAAACTGCGCACTTGCAGGCATTCCCGTTGATCACTCCGCCCACCCTCGGAGTCCTAGGCTGAGCTCAAACGATTCAAATCCACAGAGCCTTCAGCGCGATGCAGGCGCGCCATGTCTCGACAATCCGTCGTCCGTTGTAAGACCTACCATTGATGCGATCCACCATTACCACGTTCTAGAACTCAGACCGGTGAGCGAGGTCGGTTCCGACACCGCCACGCAGACGCGCGAGGACAGCTGGGGTACGATTGGGCTCTCCGTTCTGCACCAGGGGCGTCGCGAGAGACCGCAGCAAATCGTCCAATCACGTGACTGCGAGTGCGTAGACTCTGCACTTCCGCCGGAGACAGGGTTGCTTCCTGTCGACGCCCCTCCCCAAAGCGCTGCTGCCGAGTGCTGCCGATACACGAAACTCGACGTATCCACTCTTGGTTCAAAGCACGATTACGCCAAGAGGTCCATCCAAGCGGATCCCGATGATGAGAGCGCTAACTAGCGAGGCACATACATAATTTCCATGCCGGGAGTTTGTATGCATATGCCACGTGTAGGGACATAAGTAATGACCTACATGAGCATTGCAGTATGCATTGAAGTCTTGTCGCGCTGTTAACTGTTGTTAAAATTATATGTTCGCTAAAATAATTAATCTGCCACACCTCAGTCGAATTAATTCACACGCGCTTCGACAGTAGTACGCGTCTTGCAATATATACTGGTACATATCACAAATGAATAGGCTATCAATATGATGTAATACCGGTATACGGTATTTATAATGCACACATGAGACATGCACAATCGACATGAAGAAGTGAGATGTCAAGCAAAAGATCCATGATCAGAACACCACTCAGATGGCTGGTTCATGCATGTATATATGCTGTAATGCTAGATGGCTATAGGCTGTGTGTGTGCATGTCTTGAGTACTATGCATGTAGTGCCGCGCATGAAAATTAATTAAAGCAGAGCCGTAGTTTAGACAAGAAAATAGTCTATAGCTTGTCCAATCTACTTTCTGTAGAAATCCAGCTGTATAGGTCGAATGTGACGCTTGATTGATTTAGCCCTAGCTCAAAAGTATACAGACAGATGAAATGATACTTATCTGCGGTACGCATATGCAGAAGTCGGCGGTCCCCAGTAAAGTGATGGTGTTAAATATTCACCTTGTAACAAATTTAGGCATCACACTTTCTAAAATCTGCACTGCAAATAAGTTGGTTGCAATGGTAAACCAAGAAAAATAGTTTAAATTTTAACTGGTTTCACGGTTAAACCAAAATGTCAAACCAATTTTGTGGTTTAATCCTTAAACACAGCAATTTGACTTGGTTTACGCAATCGTTTAATAATAGTATTTACCAATTTTGAATTCATAGTCGCTGATTTCAAATGTGAAATATATCATGTTTTTATGCATAAGTAGTAGCGATGTACACGGTGAGTGAGGGGGAGGGGGGGGGGGGGGGGGGGGGGACCGGGGAAGGTCACTCCGCAGTTTAAGTTCTGCATGGGTGAGGAATTCCTGATAGCTACGTATATGCGTGTCTGGTCGTACCACTATCAGGGGAGAGCGAGCGCAGCTTGAAGTGCAGAGGCGGTTGGAAGACTTCGCGATCGGTTATAATCTTAACAACCATCAGTGATGGTAGGTACCGGCATATTTCACGTACGAGTACCGAAAAATTGGTGATCCAATATTAATTAAAAATTGTGACGCGGGTTGCGAATTGTTCAGGTGCATTAAATTCGAGTGAAAGCTGGTTTGTGTTCGTTTGGGACTGTTTCTGGATTTATCGGTATGTCGATACATTGTCTATGCTATGACATAGCTCTGGTTTATTTAAAACGTTTAGTTCAAAATTTCTGACGCGTAGAAAAAATATGTACCCTTTAGGTTTGGTAGAACTTTTTTTGTCTTTAGAGGTACCGGGAAACCGATCAGATGTAGGTACTCCCCAGGTCTTAATGTATATGGATTTCAAATTTCACGAACTTTGGTTGATGCCCAAAGTGTCATCCAACAGCCTATGTGTTTAAATATGGCACGTGCTATGCATGAAGCCAACTTACGTCAAACGTTATTAGGTGGTTAAGCACTGCCCGTATAACATGGTTTTGCAACTTTTTAAGAACATTTCTTACCTTTGAGTACCTTATAGCGTTAACAAAGTTTAACTCTAAATAAAGACTACCATTATTTTCGAGGTACCGTAAAAAGAATTATTTATAAACGCAGTTTTGCTATAAATCTACATACTATGAAAATACCATAATTTTTGGCCGATGCCCAAGGTTCTCAGGTAGTGACTCGTCCCCAGATATCATATTGAACATTGCCGCGAAAATGGAACTAACGCATGACTGTGCAACTTTCCAATGTGTTTACAACCTTATATGAAGATGTTATCATGCTGCAACTCTGTTAGTGTGTATTTTTCCAAATTAGGATGAAGACTGCAGAAGATTTTAAGAAGTTGATTGAAGGTTATAGTGGTGATATCAGTGCAGACAATGCACTACAGGTTTCAGCAATAAGAAATGGCTTGGAATTGCATTGCAACAGTTCCTCCCACTTCCTATGTGCTACAATTAGCTGGGGGTACAACAGATGATTATGCTTCCCATATTCAGACCTGTTTTAATGTTATTGTAAGTTCATTTGCCGAATATCACAAACTTGACCCAATACAAACCAAGTCAACGATTATTCACCACCAGAAGAACACCCTTACTGACAGAGTAGCAGTGAACCATTGTGTAGTTCAGAGTCTTCAATCATCGCTTGACATTGAACTACTAGAGCTCAAATGCAATGTGCACCCTCTAGATGGGATTGCCAAAAGGTGCACAGATCTACTAAAGGTATATGATAAGGAGTATAATATTACTAGTGATACATTTGAAAATGGTTGTTGTGCAGTTAATTTTATGTATGCTATGACAAAGATGTGCTTTAAACAAGGTAAAGGTGACCCAGGAGGATTTAAACAATTTTTGAGGCAAGAAAATATCAAGCCTGGAATCATTGTGCGCTATGTAGGAAACCGATTCTATGTTGTATTCCATCTGGCAGGTGTGTTATACTATTTAAGAGAAGAACTTTTGATCTATTTAGATACTTCATGTCGTAATACTACTAGCTTGCGATCAGCATTACAGAAGGACTTGCAAGCACTTAGCATTATTGGAAAATTAGTGACTGGGAAACAGCTGTATGGAAATCCAGGCATCACTAACCTTGATACTATTTCATACATTAAGACATGTTTAAATCATTAAAGGATTGCCCATTACTTATCTTAACAACATGTACAGATGTATTTGGAATAGATTTGGACAAAGAGACAGGTGCTATACTGCAGTGTTTACAAAGTAATTTTAATTTAATGAATGTACTGGGAAAGCAAGCTTGAATGAAATTTTGTTCCGACTTATAACTGGTATCATCGAAGTAATTGAACGACAAATGTATGATTACATTGAGGGTAACTATCCAACATTCCATTATGGCAAGTCAAATGCTCTCTGCCCCTGCACATAATATGTTTGCAGAGAAAACTCTTGGATCAGCTGATTATCATTTTAGAAATGCACATAATGTGAAAATTGGATTTGTTGATGGCAAAGGTTAAGTCTAAAATAAATAAAATGTTATCATGGCTTTGTTCAAAACCTCACAATGAGCAGGAAATTTGGTATAGGACAGGCTCAAAAGATGAAGTTGTTTCTTCACACCATGAACTAAACGTTGCTAAGGAGCAAGATAAACGACTATTGGAAAGAAACCAGAAAAAAGATAGCAGTTATCGAAGAAAGTTACGAAAATACAGAGTGTTGCAGCAGGCAATGCAGAATTGTGTATAGAGTTTCCAGAGATGGATGAACCCCACATAAATATTACAAAAGCAATTCTTGCCAATCAGAAGTGATTGATGGACTCTACTTTGAACATTTGTGGTTTGTTAACGAGTATTATACCAAAGTAAAATTGTAGCAGTAAAGTTATCTAAAAATTGTAAAGTGTATAAGGTAACTGCTACTTATTGGAAACGAGGAAGCAGTCAAGAAGACGGAGATGTTTCAATGACGCTATATGAATTTTTAGTTGACTATATCACAGATGATTTGTACATTAGTAAAATTGATGTATAACACTATTATATACTTCTTATGTGTGTGCAAGACTTGTAAAAAAATTTGGTGTGATTATATTATAGATTGTAGTTGCTATAGCTAAGAGAACAAAAACCGTCACAATTTTTTATGCGCTACCGCATGGATTACCATAGTTGCAAAATCCGATGTTTGGATCGCTATAACTTTTTCACTGCTGATGCAAATGCCACGTTTCACATATCATTTTAATTCATTTAATTTGCTCTTTAAGGCAGTACCAAACTTGGTGCAAAATATTGCGTTTGAAAAAAATATACCCGTACCTTCTACCATCAGCGTCACAAGGGGTATTATTATATACAAGAAAAACATTCTCTAACGAGAAATTTTCTAATATTTTGGCACCAAAGCTTGTATATTGTGTAACTCAATCACCACACATCTGTACCGCCGTACCTTCCATAAAGAGTGTAAATGCCGGGTTTTGCTCTAATGAGCATTCGATGGTACGTTTGATGTTCAAGACGGGCGTAAGGTCTTAATAGTTCAAATCACGTTCGTGGCCAAATTTTTTTTCTTCATTTTTTTCTTTTTAAAATCTTTGGTTTAATCTTTAATGGTTTGACCGGAAGACTTATTTATTTATAAAACCACTAATACGGTTTAAACATTTAATCAAATTCATTTGAGTTAACGTATAAACCTAGTTCTGTGTAGTCCAAAGGCTAAACCAAAATTTGGTTTACCGTTGCAACCAACTTATTTGCAGTGTGTCAACACCGTTGATATCCTAAACTGACAGATGAGGCAATGATAGGATAGGTGTGATGACATGTCCAGTACGTGTGTGTGTGTGTGTGCGTGTGTGTGTGTGGGGGGGGGAGAAGACAAATAATCTTTGTGTCACTGGTTACCCAGTGCATTCTCATGTAGTGATCATCTGAATTAATGTACACCCAGATGCACAAATGTACCCCCCCCCCCCCCCCCCCCCCCCCCCCCCCCCCGGACTTTAGACATTAACATTTCTATGTATTCAGTAATGCTAGGCTTCCTCATCACACAGCTGTATTCCAAGCCCTACAAAGAACCCAGATTTCTTTGATGTCTCCATTCTTTCTAGGCAGTGCCTACATAATGTCTGGAACCAGCAGAACAGTGTCCTATACCTGCCAGAGAAGTATCACCATACAAGAGGGTGGAGTGAATGCTATACCCATCTTGGCTTTGATGTGGAGGTGGCTGGGTAATGTCCATGCAATATTGGCAGGGACGGGGCAAAGTAATGTGATGCTTGCATTGATGGAAACACAGGACCTGGAGTGGTGTTCTGTTGCTCGTCATCATCTTCTTTGCAAGTCGTGCCATGACTACACAAATATAATAAGATATTACACCAGCATTAGATGGTTTGACTAGACAGGGAGACATGCACAAAGTACTTGAATGCCTCTGTTCCAAACCTCATCATGAGATTGTGCAGCACATCAGTTGACAGCTACTCCAATAGCATGGCAAGGAGATAGCTTTAAGGGTTGTGCTTCGAAAGCGAAGAGAGCAAAGTCATTTCACCACATTCGTGCAAAGTGAACTTCAGAACTGATGAGCACTTTGAAAAATATTTGCCTTATAATAAATTGCTAATTGACTGCTTCCATGCATGGTTAAGGACAATGCAATTCTTCTTTTGCTAGCCGTACAGCTAACTATTCTATGTTCAAAAGCAATCAAACGGCAGAAATGTGCAGCTAACTTCCAAACAGTAAAATGACCCCATATATGCAAAGACTCATTTTTGCGGAAAGTGTCCCATAAATGTGGGGCAATTTTTGTGGAAACTGTCCCATATATATCCATGGGGGAATTTTCTGGTGAACTGTCCCATATATAATACAGTTTAGGACTATGGATAATACTGCTATTAGCTGCAGTTTCCGACGATCTGTTATGTTGCTAGGGTCCACAGACTAACCTCAAAACTGTTTATCATTTCCTGTTTTGCAGTGTATTCCTCTTGTGTCCCATTTGCAGACCTAACCCCTCCTTCTGGTTCCACACGTTATCTGGTGTACCCTCTGCACACCATTGTTGAATTAGAATGATATTAAAATAATCACACACACTACACAAAAAAGGTACTAAAGTATTTAGATAGTTCAGATTCATTCATAACATCAAGATGTGCTAGTTCTCTGTTCCATCGACAATGCTGATTGAAAATAAAATAAGTTAAATCATCATACAACACACAGCCAAAGTAATCCATGCATGCAACTAAAAGAACACCAATAGTTAATAACTATAATACTGATACAGAAACAGTTGCATTCTCATCAAGATAACGATTTCCTCACAAGTAGTCAAATTGTATGCTAAATTTAACAGCATTTTGAAGTAACGTTAATAGGCTGTAAAGATGTACAATATGAAGGCTAAACGTACCATTGATTTGCTGATACTTGTCATCCATTATTCTTCCAAGCTCTCTATCAATTTGGCCAAAATGCCACCATTTTTTATTTATTTTTGGTCGTTCCTTGCTAATGAAGAAAACACTAGATTGAACCTTATTAAATCTGTTATGCAATTCTGTCTGAGATTGCACATATGCCAGGAACTGTTCTGAGTTAGAGATTTTCTTGGAGGTGAGAACAGAAGTAGTAATTCGGATTCCAATAACATAAAGATCATTTTTATGGTAACAAAGCAGTACTGCATTGACCCATTCATTTCTATCTGATGCTGGAAGTAAAAGTACTATCCGACTACTGTGTGAGCAATACGAAACAATCGATAACCCCTTCATTTTCATTGTAAAACGAGATACGTCATAATTTGTGGAACTTGGAGTGAAATAAAAGACTTCAGAAATCACTTTAGCTAATATGTCTCCAGAGGTTTCAAGTTTCATTATTACAGCATCTTCCATTGTAAACCCAAAGTTGCTAGCATGAGTCTCATTCCGCAGTGAGATTTTAATATTATCAAGCCTTTGGTCAATATTTATCGGCCACTGGCGGACGTATGATCTCAGTACAAAACGGATTTTATTTCTAATGAATTCACTTGCCACATCATAATGAAAGTATTCAATACCATCAATAGTTTCAGTAGATACATATGCATAGACCTTAGCCAAATTTTCACACAGCGAAATATCCACTATATGATCATATGTAGTGATTTTCATGACACATAATTCAAGGATCTGCAAAATATCGGTATTTGCACAAAGTGCCTTAACATGATCCTCAATTGCAAGAAGCTTAAATTTATTAATTGCATTTTGCCATTTGCAACGGAAAGTTTTGCTTTCATGATAGAACCATGAGTAGAAAAGACAATGACGGCCTGAAAGGTATTCAATGACTGACATCACCTTTGCATTTTCATCTTTGCACCCTGCAGTTAAATCCTCTAAAGTTTCACCCAGAATATCTGACAAATATTCACCATGATACTGTGGATGATGACTTGATCTTTTTTGTGCCCAATTTAACCAATCTTCCTGCAATGATAAAACAATTCATATGATCTCTTGATGAGGAAAATGCAATGCCACATTTAAACATAAAGCAATATCTTTGTCCCTGCTAAGTGCTGTGCAACATTGTTGGTATAGTATGAGAGGTATTTTGAGGCTGCATCTCATTATAATGGCGGCACTGGTTTTAATTTTCCTTTCTTTCCCAATATTGATACATATAGAATATGGGACAGTTTCCGCGAAAATTGCCCCACGGTTAAAATGTTATAAAAATGCATCGCGTTTGAATCGCTATAACTTCCCAACGGATAACGCTATCGACTTCCTATTTTCAACACTTCATAGTGAAATGGTGTAGTATGAAGTGTTGAAAATAGGAAGTCGATAGCATTATCCGTTGGGAAGTTATAGCGATTCAAACGCGATGCATTTTTATAACATTTTAACTGTGGGGCAATTTTCGCGGAAACTGTTCCATATATAAAGCTATGCAGAGTATAAATAAAATTTAAAAAGATGGACACTATAGGCCACAATGAATATTTGAACATTAAGCAGCCATTTTCATGCTTTAAGAGACCGAGAACTAAACTAATAATGCAATTCATTATCAGATGCATGAGTTCAGTTTCAGCTGTTGTCCTGCAACAATTGTAAATGCAAAGCAGTTAACAGGCACAGAACAGAAGACAATCTGCTGTGTGGCACCTGAATGTAGTAAATATAGATGAAATGTTAGAGAGATTTATAATACTCTTGGAAGAGATGTTAGACCAAGAGGCCCAATTATCAGATGTGATACAGCAATACACAATATCACGTTAGTCTTTCAGTATTTAAATGTACAAATGCAGAAGGCTACTTACGTTTGGATTTGGTACTTATTTGGCTTTTTCAACAAAGTTTGATTGAACCGAATTACTTGTGGGGTAAACCTTGCATGTCTGAATGCATCAGGAAGTTATATTTCAGACAGCTAATACAAAGGTGTAGTGTGTGCGATTGGCTCTAACATTGTAAGGTTTACCTATCAAATTTATGTTATGTCCTATACTTGTAGATAAAATCGCACACAGCTAATTCTGGTTAGTTCCATGCCTCCTTATTCCCTGTTATTTCACTAATTGTGCTTGAAAATCGATAATGCTGTCATCATTATTTATTATTACAGATACCAACAACCATTTTGCTCAACGATGTAACACTGCACTTAGCAGGGACAAAGACACTGTTTCAAAAATCCCCACAGACATGGTCATTTCTGGAGTTGTACCCATATATTTGCCGCCCTATTCAGTACTCCAGATTGTTTTGGGATTCAGATTTTGCCATTCTGTGTGAGACTTCTTTAGTAATACAGTGTTTGCAGTTGTTTTCAATTTTCAAACAAAAGCCTAGGTGGATATTTGTGGTAAAATGCAACTGATTAATTAATCTAATAAATGCCATAATTGTAACAGATAATATAGCCACTTGTCATTAAACGAAGTCTCACACAACCACCACAAATTCCGAATGACTGTGGTGGTCACAACTTAAAACAAAAATACCTCAAGTGGAAATCAGGAACTGAATACTACACTCACAACACAGTGCATAACAAGCACTTACTTGGTCCAATGGTTCACTGAGATCAATATATTGATTGAAAAGATCATCATTTCCAGCCTTTGGGTTGGTGCAACCATCCGACTGACTTAAAACAAAGACTTTCTTGAAATCACTCATTACTGATTGGAGCATTAACTTAGCATCAATTTTCTGTTGATTGGTACAAGTACCATCCTTCATAAACTTGTCAGAGTCAAAAGCATCGAATTGATCAACAATAAAGACAATGTTAAGTAATTTGTTCATTTTCATATTGTGTAAGAATGTTGTAAAATCTTTACTTGTATAGCACTTTTTTATTACCTTTTTCTCATCATCACTCAAGTCAGAGAAGAATGCAATTAGCAAGGCGTATCTTAAATACAAAATTGAATTCATACTGAAGGCGATAACACTTGCAATATATACAACTCTGTATTTATCAGAAGATTGTATACGCTTACAAGTCAAATAATAGACCAATGCAGCTGTCATGTGTGATTTTCCAGACCCCGAAATGCCAGTAATGACAAGCGTAGATTTCATTATCAAAATAGACTCACCATAGATCATACTTTCATCAGATGTAGCAGCATCGGTCAATGGTGCTGGTGAAATATATTTAAGAATTTTTGAAATGTACACACTCAATGCCTTCCGTCCATGAAACACAAAGGTGTGATTGTTGTGGTTCAGAAATAGACGCATATCGTGACACTGCTCACAGCCATTACATGCTAGGAATGGCAGCCATAATAGTAAAGAAGAATTACACAACTGTTTGAAGATTGTATCTGGTTCGGAAGATCCAATGTGATTTAAATGATATGTCACTTTCTGTAAAGCTGCAAAACATAATCATAAAATTATCAGTTCAAGTGGAACAATGTTATAGTCAAGGATAAAACTAGGTGAGACATTCCAGCCCAATCAACACAACATTTGCCAAGACCATGTTAAATTTGTTAATTGATTTAGACATGTAAAATAAGAGATCTCCTAGTAGAAATCTTGTACTGAATAGTTATCACCCAAGGTTTCACGTTTTGAAACACTTCATTAAAAACTATTTGGCAACTCTGATTTGCTCATTGGTATAAATTATTAGCAATGCTGTAGTAACTCATCACTAGCGTTATTGATATGAAAAATTAGCAAATACCAGGACAAGCATTTATGAAATGCATACATTACCATCAATTAAGTTAATAACTTGTAATAGTTTGTAATGTACTCATGTGCTTAATTCATTAAAGTATTCGTTCGTTACAAAGTTATGAATGAATCTGTTACCAAACAAGTAAGGTTTCTTTGAAGTGGGGTAATGTCAAAAAATCTAGAAATTTACGATAACACAAAACGAACGCAATAAAAGTAGAGGAACAAAACATTTCTACACACATCGGTACATTTGCAACGGTAGTTCCACAAGCAAAAGTGCATTTACCATACAATATGTACTGCCTGAATTATAATATTTGGAACCCATGTTTGAAGGGCAATATTATACAATCAAGTGCAAAGCTTCTTTTGATCCAAATGACACATTTTTGTACTGCATTGTTTTTTGACTGCAGTTACAACTACGTATGGCCGACATATGGTAGTAAGTACAAGCACAGCAATTGTTTACAGCCCAGTTGCCTAGGAAATATGTTGTACGCTTTGCAATTAAGTAATTCATACTGGGGGATAGGTCACATGTACACATACACAAGCTACTTTCTCACGCTATATGTAGTTGAACACAGTTAATTACATGTTGGCTCCACCCCAACAGAATGTGACTACCAGATGTGGTGGTTAGCCCTGAGTCATTCATACCACGTGTTTGGCTGAGCAACCGACATTTATTCATCTCTACAATTTGGTGAACAGTCTTCTCCACTCATCGAGGCTCAGCTTTCTCGGTTTGCATGTCGTTATTCATCAGTGCAGGTCAATTGTCGGTTACGGTTGGACTATATTAAATGAAGACTCTCCTCAGAATCATCTTGAGTACCAGCATTTGACATCGACCCCCCTTCCCCCCTGGGACTGCTAACTCGAACTTGCTCATATTCGGTTGGGGGGAGTGTTTGATTAATTATGAATTCAATAATCTTTTTGTGGTGCAGGTTCATTAAACGGTGCCCACATTGATACCCTAAAGTCGCTTCAGGTCTTGCTCCATTGGACCTATCCATTTGGTCTGAGTTAGCAGCAATCGTAACCAAACTGTCCCAGCCGGTGCCCACGAGTCGATAGGAGGGACATCAGTACAACCTAAAACCCGTCCTGGACATGGAGACTGTTGGTTGGAACCTGGTCACATTGTACCTGTGTTCATGAGCTGCCCCTGATTTGATACAGGGAGGTGTTTATAAGGTCTTTGGGACCCCAGTCATACATAATGAAAAGGTTCTAAGCTACCTAGACAAAGCCGTCATGGCAACAAGACTGGTGCCAATACACAAAGCTTCAGGGACATTGGGAGAGTGGTCCAGAGTGTTTTCCTGACATTGCTATCAATACAATAACAATACCATTGGTATGCCCTATGTTCATGCACACGTTTAAGGCCCTGTCTTAGCTTACAGTCAGCATGACATCAGTGCAACCCAAAACCCGTCCTGGACATGGAGGCTGTTGGTTGGAACTAGGTCACATTGTACCTGTGTTCATGAGTAGCCCCTAATTTGATACAGGGAGATGTTTATAAGGTCTTTGGGTCCCCAGGTGCTTACAAAATGGAAAGGTTCTAAGTTACCTAGACAAAGCCATCATGGCAACAAGACTGGTGCCAATACACAAAGCTTCAGGGACATTAGGCGTGTGGTCCAGAGTATTTTCCTGACATTATAATAACAATACCATTGGTATGTCCTATGTTGTTGATTCTGCTGCTCCCAAGATGAAAGCGAAAAGGCATTATTTATACATAGAAAATTAATACTATCTGTCCATGTTTGAAAACAATAAAATACGTCATATAACATTTTCCAACGTACAGACGTCTATGGATATCTGAAAGCTTCTTGTAATTCACCGTCTTAATTTGTTCTGGAGTGCTAAGAAGTCCTTAGCTACTTCTGGTGAGCCACGCGCTCACATACTAGCACCACGCATCAGCTTCATATAGTACATAGATAAAAATACTTAGCAATTTGCCAGCATCAGCTATAGAGAAGCTCATGCATGGTGTCTCACAATTCGAGCTTCCCGATTCTAAGTTAGGATTACATTCGCTACCTTTGACTGCTCTATTACCTGTTATGAGAATGGAGAGTTCAGTTCATTATGAGAAGCTGCCAGACATATAGCATTCTCGCTCCTGCTAAAATGAAATTGGCCGTCTTGAAAACATGAAATGGCCGCATAGATGGACTCGCTGTGAAAGTCTCAAAAGGCGGAAAACTAAACCCCTGCTTTTTCGATAGTAAGTTAAATAGTTTTAATCCCCACACATAGTGCTAACAGGTTACGAACCCCTGCTTTCAATTACCATTCTTCACAAAACATTGCACCTGACCTTAAGTCCCCTGAGGAGGTTATCTCGTCAGCGCTACTGCCAGGCCTGGGATTTCAGGTTTACACTCGGTATGCATGCTGCATATATTTGAACTAGCTGTAATGTCTGAACACCGTAGTACAATCGTTGGGTGTCACGAATTCCCCTCGACTTTGGGCAGTTGATCTGCCCACCTCTCACCTGCGGCTGGGGGGCGGATCCCACACACACCCTTCTTTGGTCCTGCATGAGGTATCGAGGACCAGACCCACCAGAGATAGGTTAAGAGTTCATGCAGGACACATGCGCGATCTCTGAAACACGAAATTAAGTTGCAGATATGCATTAACTACCTTTATGTACATGGCTATAAACCATAGGTGGGGAAGAAAGCACAATATTCTTCTACAATACTGTGCCCTCCACTCACAAGTTAACACTTGAACGTGAGTCAAGTCATGCTTGAGCGCAATTCGCAAGTGAGTGAGTTCTCTTTACAAGCGTCTATTGTAAGTGCCACTCGACAAATGATGTAAGGCATTGCCCCTCCCCTCTGTTATCACTAGCAAGCAACAATGCTATGCTGACACGCCCACGGTAAATTTGTGCATGTACAGTGCGCGAGTACAGTATGTAACACTAACTTACTGTGCAATAAAGTTGCCACATTCAATATTAGAAGCTTAGAATGAAACTTGAAAGTAAATACATTTTTGTATTCAAATATTAGCTTGCACGATTTAAGCTTATTAGCCAAGTGCGAGTGGAAACGCGTGCGAGTTGAGCGAGAATCACACGCCTGCAAGTGAAAATTCTGGGTGGGTGGCACTATAAATGGTGCAAAATACTAAACCAATATCAATGACAACATAACTAACCTTGTTCATACTCGTCTGTGTATGTGCATGCAGAAATCACACAGGCTTCAACTGAAATCAGTGCAAGGTCATCCATCCCATTTTTGAGAGGAAAAGGAGGGTGAGATTAAGAAGAGAATACAACATACATCTACACTATGCTGATACATAAATTCAGCACAACATATGTACTGCCTTACCTAGTACTTACATTAGTGCCAAAAAACGTGGCCGAGTCTAGTATTATAATACACAACTTTCTGGAGTTACTAGTAATAGACATAGTGGAAGAGAGAGCATGTACCTTCTGGTCTTAGTCCATTACTTGATGGCCCAGCTGCATGTGATGACAAGACAAAGAAATAATACAATGGGGAGGAGATGAGAGAGACTTTACAAAACATAATGTTCAATCCTGCAAACCCCGAACTTTTCTAGGGGTCATTCCATGTCAAATGAGCAGGAGTTGTGACTCATGTCTTCCGATTATGCTCAAACTTCTCATATATGTTGGTCTTGATATGAAAGTGAAGTGCACCATTTCTTGAGTTAATAACCTCAATGGTTTAGGAAATACACGAAAGTAAATATTAAAATTTTTCATATGTGTGCAATATTGCACACATATTTCTTGGTCACAATACATTTGCATTTGACAGAGGGGTTTTGGGCATCAAATTGAAGGCCATGGTCAGTAGAACTGATCTATGATGATTATTTTGGGGTGTGGTTAAAGGGTTAAATTTGTAGCAACTTCAAAGCACGTTTTGCAATATTGAAGTGTCGTCCCTGTTGAAATACAATTTTGTTTTTTTTTACACTGACTATCAATGTCATCAACCATATATGAGAGGTTTGAGCAAAATCGGAAGACATAAGTCACAACTCCTGCTCATTTGACATGGAATGACCCATAGCTCCTTTGGCTTCCAACATAAAATTTTCTTCCCCACGTGTCTGCACTTTCACAGGTAGCTGCACTAGAAACCACAACCATTTCTTTTCATCATCGCATCCATTTACCAAAGTCACAGCTTCAAAGCGGTCTATCCATTTAGCCCAACTTGACAGGCTGAACTAGGGACACGAGAGGATGCGAGCAACAACCTTCCACTCTAATTCGCCTGCGCCACATACATGTAGTACTATTGTCAAATGAGTCTCTATTATAAAATCACAGCAATATACCAACTGCTATAATAACAGAGTTTACTGCATGTATATGCACTTATCAGTACACATGCATGGAGCTGGCTAAGCACATACGCATAAGTACAAAAACAGCCGTATATAAGCATCACTACAAATGCAATGTCACAGCCACATCAGCTAGATTTGAAATGAATCCTCAACTAACCATGACCTAGTATAGCATACCATACTTGCACGTCTTCAAATAACAAGCATACTATCCCAAGAATTCACCATCCTCTTTAGTTTAGTAGTGCAAGGACTGCTTTGGTCCTCACATAAATATTATAAGTAGTGTACATGTAACTCTAAAGTCGTGCAACTCTGGAAATGGGGTCATAATTTGTTTCTATTCAATCTCAGATCGATCAGACAAGTATTTTAGATGTGCATTTATGCCACTGTTTGTGCACTTGGATAGTTTCATAGAGTATTGAGTATAAGAGAACGCGTGAAGTTGATTGACCACATCAGGCCATGCCCATGCACTGTGAATAGCCTTGTTCTCAGACCAACTTACATAAGCATTAGCGCTTGCAGTATAATACTTTGCAATGGATAATACGTACATAACTTGGGTCTGGGTATAAGACAAGTAGGTATATGATATGACTTCCTTGGGCATGTGAGGGTTTATAGTTCTGCCAGTGAAGTGTGCAGTATAGTGCCAAATGTGCCATTTACAAAGTTGACTCTGAGCAAGTCGGGGAAGCTGGATCTTAGCGGTGATTTGGAATTAGATGAAAAGTTGATCCTAGAGCAGTTGGCTTCTATTGTAACTTTAAACTTTAAGGGCTTTTGGACCACCCTAAATTTAGATTGTGCTTCTAACGAGGGTGGTTAATTATCAGCGAATGAATATAATTACTTGTGGTATGCAGTGAATACAACACACAGATTTAGATTTTTAGCATCTCTGGTGT
Source organism: Ephydatia muelleri (assembly GCA_013339895.1). Lineage (NCBI taxonomy): Eukaryota > Metazoa > Porifera > Demospongiae > Spongillida > Spongillidae > Ephydatia > Ephydatia muelleri. Next base: position 8,534,521 of record JABACO010000012.1, on the reverse strand, counting down.
TTTTATCCACTATTTGCCAGCTACAAGTGTCTTTGATATCATGTTGTAACCGCGATAATTATGAATAAGATTTAGAATACGCCCCTGCGCTTCTAACGAGGGAATGCACTTATAACGGGTGCACTCTTAACAAGGGCAGGCTGCAGTATAGTGTACTTTTTAAACTATTAATAACTCTAGATTATATAGCAGTGGAAGTTGCTGCCTATGATGTTAGTGGGTCATTCCACATCAAATGAGCCCAGTAATTTCACCTCATACAAGCTTATATAAATTTCCAACTCCCCTTATAGATCTGTACACTTTTGCTATATATGTTGCATACCCCGAATTATTTCATTAAGAAATTATGGAGCACTGAATATTTAATTACTCCCATGACCTTTCAAGCTTTGCATTGTATTACCTACTTCAGGCAGGGAACAAATATCAATTCTGTATTAGCTGAAGACCTGTGCAACATTCAACTGTTTGAGGAAATTAACATCATTCATAGTGCATAAAGAGTACAATGGCACCAAAAAAGTAGATTGTATCAAGATCACTATAAGTCTTCAAATTAGGTTCTGGGAAAACCATGCTAAACTTTTGACTCATCTATTCAGGATTTAAATATTCATAGTTGACCAGAAAGTTTACGTTTACTTACAAAGTTTGTACATGTAAGCAGCATAGAATACGTATTGTGCTAAAGTGCAGCCTTGAGTATTTGATCACAAAATTGTGATCAAATACTCGAAGCTGCACTATAGCACAATACGTATTTGTACCCAACGGATGAATAACAACTCACCAGGTGGGTGCATTACATTCACGTGTTCAGCAGCAGTTGCAATCTTCAAACATTGTAGGGCAATGGCAAGACTTTCACTAGCATTCTTTAGAATTGTATTGGCATTGTGTACAGATGTAACAGCCAAGTCTCGATGTAGTACAGCACTTTTCTTTGCGTCTTCATCATATGCTGCCGCAGATACTTCTTGTTCAGCTTTAGCTAGTTTTTTCATAGCCTTAGCTACTTTTGATTCAGCAACTGCTACTTTTGATTCAGCAACTGCTACTTCTGATTCAGCAACTGCTACTTTTGATTCAGCAACTGCTACTTCAGCTCTGGCATTTTCTATTTTCTTATCAGCATATGCAACAGCTTCCTGTTCATTTTCAGCGTCATCTTTTATTCGTCTCTTTAGGTTGGGAAGATATTTCATGTGGACGCTCTCTCCTTCAAGAGACAAACATACATGACACTGAAGCAGTATTTATGTTTCACCATTTCAGCATTCTAGCAACATTTAATGGTTTTGCCACATTTGTATAATGGTTAGTCACTGAAACTGAGGGATCTACATCACTTAGAATACCTGAGGGATTTAGGCTGTAGCATCCTAAGCATAACATAACGGCCCCAGGGTATTCTAAATCACATAGATCCTTAAGGTCAGTGTCTAACCGACTAAACATATAGCAACACACATGTTGAGCAGAAGCAGATATATTTTACGTTTCCCCATTTCAGCATTCTAGTGACATTTGGTGGTTTTGCCACATTTTATATAATGGTTAGTCACTGAAACTGAGGGATCTACATCACTTAGAATACCTGAGGGATTTAGGCTGTGGCATCCTAAGCAGAACATAACAGCCCCAGGGTATTCTATATCCCATAGATCCTTAAGGTCAGTGTCTAACCAACTAAACATATAGCAACACACGTTGAGCAATTATGACACATAATAACCAATGTGGCACTCAGAACATACTAAAGTGGAAGTAATTAAATCTAGAGCTGAGTTGAAACAAAGATACGCTATTTTTGTAGCCATAATGTGCATGTGCAATAGTTGATCGACTCATTGATGAGAACACTGACAACCAGCATAACAAAGACTTGTCGTTCTTAATTTTCCAGACATTTGATAGTTTATACAAAAAAAAATCAAAATGCAATAGCTGCTATAAAGCTTGAAACCTATGGTGCCAGATGGCCAAGGTTACGTTATTGGGCAGTAAATGTAGTTCCATCAAATTCAATGTAGTTAATTAATAATTGGTGAAGTATAATTTAAATCTGGAAATAAACGATTGATACAAAAACAGCCTTAACAAACCTGTTACTCCAGATATTTTCTAAACAACTAGGTTTCAAGCCTTAAGCTTCTGGCATGTCAGAAACCGTCACACTTGCTCCAATTTTCTTGAATTTATTCTAACAACAATGAGCTAAAATGCAAATCTGACAACGCATGTTTGGTGTACAACTATGTGTCACATGACTATTTACGCTTGTTATTAATACTTGTAGTGACCTCAGTAAAATAATTGTAAGCAGAATTTCTTCCCCTGTAGGCAATGGATCTTCATCTAATTCCTAGACAGCACGTAGAGACAACCTTTGGCAGCGTTGATTTTTAAGTCAGGTAAATAGTTACATTACCGAGCTGGAAGTGTGTTTTAGCTACTAAAATAGCACTAGAATGATCGATCCGATCCACATTGTGGTCGATGAATTTAATCACAGCGTTCACTATATATTTACTTATTCACATTATCGATATAGATGCAGGTGCTAATAAAATTGTCAATGGAGAGTGCAGAAACAGTTCTTTTCAGAACCAAAGCTAATGATACTGCCTCCTTCAGCCGCTCGTATGAGCAGCTAGTACATCAGCAGCATCAATTTGAGTAGACCTCAAGACAGCATTGAAGAACCGCTGGAAACAAGAAGTGGTGGAATAAGCAATCCCGTGCAATGAACTCACCTAAGAAGCTGCTATCAAGGAGGTTGAAGCTTTGAGTGAATTTGTGCCCAGTCTACCAGACACAGATGCCAGAACTCTGGCCTTGCGAATGATCAGAAAATGTATCATCCACTGATGCCGAGCAAGATGTTTTCAATTAGCTCATGCACAGTGAAGGTGGGCCGCTGAGTGGAAAGATACAGAGGCCTTGATCGATCATCCTGCCTTTCACGAGGGAAAGGACAAATCTTTCACCGGCTCTGGTTACTGAACTCAAATTGTGGGTACGCTATAAACGCTCAAACGCATCCGGGTTTTACCACATTGTAAAACCAACTTGACCAAAATATTGTTATTGAGCTGTAGTTATTTCGCTAATTTTAAGAAAGTTCATCTATCAGATACGTAGGAATTAAATAAAATGCGTTGACACGGATAAGGGTCACTAAACGTTAACATTTAATAACAAAGGAAGTTCTTAAACTATTTATTGTTTGTGCCACCTTTTTGCTAGTAATATCAAAGCATTTCTGCCGAGTCAAAGTTTTAGTTTATGATTTGGCTGTTAAGAAAAATTCAAGATAAGATTAAAATTCATGGAAATTTTTTTAGCAACAAGTATCACGTTATCCACTGTAGATTTTGCACCAGGCTTAATGAGGATTCATACAAGCTTGGTGTATGGACCACTGCACCCTGCACTTCCCTTCATAAAGATTGCATTGAACACCACACATTCCATCATGCATATGGCAGCTGTGCAACAGCAAAAGAGCATGCCAGCTTGCTTAGTGCCATTTAGTTGGCTGCATAGCTCACAGAGAAGCTCTGCCACTGTACCATCATCCTGTTGTATGGAGACTACCCAGGGATACTGCTCCTTCCACGATGGACCGTAGTCCACCTTTTGCCCACTACTTTTCCTTTCTTCTAATGCCATGAACGCAACTACACAAGTGTGCATACTAATTGACATGGTTTGGGAGAGAAAAAAAAAAGCCCTTCTATACATTTTGAAAGGACTTGTGTGTAGCTCAAATTCACATGATCTACTGCAAATGCCTTTACATACCTGCCTCTTTTCAACTGTGGGAATCCACACCTATTAAAGCTTATACATACAGTTAGGATAACAAATCCACTATCAATACTTTGTATCAAAGTGTAAAACCATAATTAAGTGCACAGTGAGTGCCAAGCAAACCCTGACATCACAAGGCTACATTATTCTCTTACTCTGTTCCTCATCCAAATACTCATTTCCCGTCATTGCTGATTGTTCAGTGAACTTGTCGTATTCCTTTTCAGGTATTAGATTTGCTGGTTCACTTTCCCTGTTGTTGATTTAAATAATTATGAAAATATTATTCTAATTTCAATTGTCAAGTATACATGACATACGAACCAAATACGAGTAATAAATGTGTTAATTATCTAAACAAAGTTACAATTAGTTAAATAAATTCAGCCTGATTGTGGTAGTCTGGAGAGGATGGACCGACCTCACCAAGATGATGTTGAGACGTCTATAAATGTCGGCAACCACTGCAGCTCTGGGCTGGGAGAGGCTAATCGACAGGTGGGATGCCAACCTAGACAAAACACTCTGAGCCTCCCTACCCCAATGACCAAATGTTTCAACAGCTATGGGGATACATGTCCAGCCCAGTTCCATGCACTTGGTGCTGTTAGCATTAAGCTTTCTTAGCTCAGCACCAATAGCTGCAGCTCCAGAGTGATGACTAGCTTCAGGTAGGATGGCAGGGCAAAGTGGTGAAAGCCACGGTGATATCCAAAGCTGCATGTTTGCCTCTATCCCACCCAGCAATCAATACATCAGCTGGACGAGTATGGTCATGACCTCCACCACCTTTCTCCACTGCTATACTGAATATTATTATTTTTATTATTATTGAAATATGGGACAGTTTCCGCGAAAATTGCCCCACGGATATATTATAAAATGTTATAAAAATGCATCGCGGGTGAATCGCTATAACTTCCCAACTATCGACTTCCTATTTTCAACACTTCATACTACACCATTTCACTACGGGAAAACTTATTTTGGGACCTTGCACTAGTTCCTTGCTGATGCTACGAAGTCCGATACCCCATGGGGTTCAAAACCGCCACATCTTCAGCTAGGAGAGTTTAAATCGCTTCAAATTCAGTATGTACGTACAGGGGTCCTGTTGCTATTGATGTGTTCAGTTCGTTAATTTTTACTCTATCCGTCACGGAGATACAGCTGTGCAAAGTTAATGCACATTTCCCGCTCGATTGCACCATTTTTGCATGCAACCCGTGTTCCATTCTCCCAATCCACAATAAATTTTGATAACTTCTTTGTTCCGCCCATTTCTCCCTTAAACTAAGCTAGCCATTCCCAACTGTTTTTGTCTCACTCAGGCAGTGAGTTTATGCGGGAAAGTTAAAAGAAGAAGAACGCTGCTCAGTTCCAGACGATCGTACCAAATTAACGGACCCAAGTGAATGGTTGCAGTATAACCTTGCGCCTCCCACGTCGCCGGCAGTATTCAAAACGGCACGCGTAAGGCTATTTGCTACGCACTCGCATCATCCTCTAGTCGTGTAATAAAGCTTTCCTATTTGCCATCATCTTGCTAAAATCATCGTCTTATATCTGCCACGCCCACTCGGCTACGATTGCAATGATTTCGGTCTCACAACTTTCAGCTCACACATAGTACATGAACTCATGCTGGCTCCCACTTGTGCACACACTTGCATTGTTGCGTACATGGCCCTGTACACTATCGTATGGCATATTTTCTTATACACAACCACACACACACACACACGCACACACACACACACACACACACACACACACACACACACACATGTACAGCGTACTTGCACACACCAGTTATACATGTGGCAAACAATACACCTGTCTGATGATGGTACAAACACTCTCACTCACAAACATTGTCATATGCACATGTACATGTATTCTATTCAATTCAGCTGATTGCATTTCAATTTGTGTACCAAGCTTGCATAACACACACATGCACATGCACAGGCACACACACACATGACATACACACACAGACACACAAATGCACACACAGACACACTAACGCACACACACACATGACATACACGCACAGACACACAAATGAACACACAGACACACTAACGCACACACACACACGACATACACACAGACGCATACAAACACACACACAGACACACTAACGCACACACACACTAACGCACACAGACACACACATGACATACACACAGACGCATACAAACACACGCACACAGATACACAGACACACACATGGACACACAAAACACACGACACACATGACAAACACACACACACGCACACACACACATGGAAATACACACTAGCACACACAGACACACATGCATGAAATACACACTAGCACACAAGACACACATGCATACACACAGATGCATACAAACACATACACACAGACACACTAACGCACACACACACAAACGCACACACAGACACACACATGGCATACACACAGACGCATACAAACACACACACTAACGCACACACAGACACACACATGACATACACACAGACGCATACAAACACACACACTAACGCACACACAGACACACACATGACATACACACAGACGCATACAAACACACACACACATACACAGGACACACAAAACACACGACACACACATATGACAAACACACACACACATGCACACACACATGGAAACACACACTAGCACACAGACACACATGCATACACAGGCACACACGAAATACACAGACACACACACACGAGACAGTCACACAAAACACTCAGACACACACATGCACAGACACACACAGGAACATACACACACGACAGACACACACACACAGAAACACACAGACACGCAGACTTGCACACAGACTCGCACACACAAAATACATATAGACACACATGCACAGACACAACAGACACATACACACACAATACACACAGACACACATACAGATACACACATGCACAGACACACACACAGATATACAGACGCACATACAGACTCGCACATGTGCACAGACACGTGTTGCACAAAGCACACACTTGTTCATGTGGAAAAAAAAACAGTAGTGCTCTCTGATAATGATGGTACACACATTTTCTCTCACTGAATGCCTTCTCTGCACATGCATTTTTGATCTATCCATTGAACAGCTCATGAGACATGTCTACACATGTAGGCACATGTAGCAACGTGTACACTGTAGTGTCATAGGAGTGGTCCTTTATGCATACATTGTGTCCTTATAGGACTGTCCCCTGACACAAGGGACAAGTCATACATGTAAGGATATGCCATGGTTAGCAAACAAGCTCAAGAGGCTTCTGTTTATCTGAGTGCTCGTGGAATTATGAATATTGCTATCCATTGTGTCTGTGTAAACTTACTACGGGCCCTGACCTACCGCAATCAGCAATGATAGGTAATTCATCACCAGGCAGAACCATCGCCCTTCAAAAAAAAACTTCGTGGTTCATCCTTCTTCAACTAGAAGAGGCAGCACAGTGTTGCGTGTCGCACTGTGCTAATTTGTATGCAGTAAATTAAATGACTACTCGTAGAAGGTTATAGCAAGGCACTACATACTTTGTACTTATGGTGAGGAACAGCAATCTGAGTTCATGTACACTCGTTTAATTCGCTGCATTCAATTAGTGCGACACGGGACACACAACATTGTGCTGATGAAAACAGTAGGCCCGTGAGACCTGCGATGAAATTATTGTACCTCCCTTATCGTTGCAGATCGTGGTAGGTCAGGTAAGTTTACACAGACATATCGATTGCAAGCTAGTGACGATATTCATTATACTGTACTCCGAAAAGGCTTTTTTACAGGTCAGACGAGCACTTGTACAGAGTGCTAGATGAGAGAAGAGTATACGTCTGCTTGCAACAATACAGAGGAAACACACAGAGATTGGTGTGTGTGTGTGTGTGTGTGTGTGTGTGTGTGTGTGTGTGTGTGTGTGTGTGTGTGTGTGCTCAGGATGTACAGACGCATTTGCACAACATATACACATGCATCAGGGTGTGTGAACCAACATGAGGGCATGTTAATGTACTCTGTGTGAGCTAAATATTGTATGGGCAAAGAGAGACTCAAGTCTCTGCAACTGGTACACAAGCCACCTAGCTGAGTAGTGGAGGCATAAAGAATGATAAGAAGTTGTTCAAGGATCAAGGATTTTGCCAAACAGGAAAGCTTTATTACACAATTGTACTTAACTACAAAAAGATGGATGTGAGTGTGTAAGAACTTAAAGTCTTATGCACGTTGCTGCAGGGACCTTCCACACACACACCACAATTTTTGGCCCACTGTGTAAATCTCATCAAGGAATGATAGCCGACAACAACTTTTTCGATGACAACATCATACGCATCATGATTTAAAAATAAATTCGTGCATCTCTACACATAGACTTGTATATTTAATTATTCATTTTGCTCAAAAGAAATCAGCCAACCCCCCCACACACTTTTTAATATTGTACCATGGGCCCAGTGCTGTGGTGAATACAGTGATATACTTTGCCACATGCATACAGTGGTACGGCACACCAATCCTATGGGGGCTGAGGACCAATTCTTTGGGAGTATATGACATAGAGCTCGCACTTTAGAGACGGTACATATACATAGGTACATGTAGCTACATGTGTGTCTCTGTGTGTCTCCATGTGTGTATCTATCAGTGTGTATTTCGTGTGTGTGTGTCTATATGTATTTTTTTGTATGAGTCTGTGTGCATGTATGTCTGCGTGTCTGTGTGCGTGTCTGTGTGCGTGTCTGTGTATTTCATGTGTGTGTCTGTAGGTGTGTTTGTGTATTTCGTGCGTGTGTCTTTGTGTGCTTGTGTGTCTGTGTCTGTTGTGTGTGTATGGCATGTGTCTATCTTGTGTGTGTGCGTGTGTGTCTGTGCATGTGTGTGCGTCTGCATGTGTGTGTCTGTGCATGTGTGTGTCTATGCTTGTGTGTCCATGTGTGCCCGCGTCTGTGTGTCTGTCTGTCATGTGTCTGTGCATGTGTGTGTCTGTGAATTTCGTGTGTGTGAGTCTTGTCTGTGCGTGTCTGTGTGTATGTCGTGTGTGTGTGTCTGTGTATTTCATGTGCATGTCTGTGTGTCTCTGTGCATGTCTGTGTGTGTCTGTGTCTGTGTATGTCTGTCGTGTGAGAGTGTGTTGTGTGTGTCTGAGTATGTCAGTGCATGTGTCTGTGCATGCCTGCATGTGTCAGTGTGTATGTTTCTCTGTGTGTGTGTGTGTGTGTGTCTGTGTCTGTCTGTCTGTGTGTGTGTGTATGTTGTGCGTGTGTGTCTATGTGTGTGTGTCTGTGTGTCTGTGTGAGCGTTTTTGCATGTGTATTGCCACATTTATACAGTGGTGTGTGTGTGCAAGTGTGCAATGTTTGTGTACATTTAGAGTACCAGATGGGGACACAATGTATTCAATCCTTGGAGATACGATACATGTACAGAAAGCTTGGTACACAAATTTACATAGAATCAGTGGTCTGTACAGGCATGCACAAGTACAGTTGAATTGACATGTGCATGTGGCAATGTTTGTGAGTGAGAGTGTTTGTACCATCATCAGACAGGTGTCTTGTTTGCCACATGTATAACTGGTGTGTGCAAGTACGCTGTACATGTGTGTGTGTGTGTGTTGCGTGTGCGTGTGTGTGTGTGTGTGTGGTTGTGTATAAGAAAATACGCCATACGATAGTGTACAGGGCCATGTACGCAACAATGCAAGTGTGTGCACAAGTGGGAGCCAGCATGAGTTCATGTACTATGTGTGAGCTGAAAGTTGTGAGACCGAAATCATTGCAATCGTAGCCGAGTGGGCGTGGCAGATATAAGACGATGATTTTAGCAAGATGATGGCAAATAGGAAAGCTTTATTACACGACTAGAGGATGATGCGAGTGCGTAGCAAATAGCCTTACGCGTGCCGTTTTGAATACTGCCGGCGACGTGGGAGGCGCAAGGTTATACTGCAACCATTCACTTGGGTCCGTTAATTTGGTACGATCGTCTGGAACTGAGCAGCGTTCTTCTTCTTTTAACTTTCCCGCATAAACTCACTGCCTGAGTGAGACAAAAACAGTTGGGAACGGCTAGCTTAGTTTAAGGGAGAAATGGGTGGAACAAAGAAGTTATCAAAATTTATTGTGGATTGGGAGAATGGAACACGGGTTGCATGCAAAAATGGTGCAATCGAGCGGGAAATGTGCATTAACTTTGCACAGCTGTATCTCCGTGACGGATAGAGTAAAAATTAACGAACTGAACACATCAATAGCAACAGGACCCCTGTACGTACATACTGAATTAGAAGCGATTTAAACTCTCCTAGCTGAAGATGTGGCGGTTTTGAACCCCATGGGGTATCGGACTTCGTAGCATCAGCAAGGAACTAGTGCAAGGTCCCAAAATAAGTTTTCCCGTAGTGAAATGGTGTAGTATGAAGTGTTGAAAATAGGAAGTCGATAGCGTTAACCATTGGGAAGTTATAGCGATTCACCCGCGATGCATTTTTATAACATTTTATAATATATCCGTGGGGCAATTTTCGCGGAAACTGTCCCATATACTTTAAGTTTACAATGATTTTACTTTGTCCTTCCAAATTTTGATTATGTCCGACCAATTTTCAAGTGACAGGACATTATGTCCCGTTCACTTGAAAAAGTTATTGAGCACTGTTATTTGTTTACAAGTAGCCAAGCTTTGTTTACGTGTGCTAATTAGATTAACACCACAGTTTCTTACACAGAAGTGTTTGCTGAATGCGAAAATGTAATTGCCCTGCTTTAAATATGATACGTTGAAAAGACATAAGCCAAAATTCAGTTTAGGCAGCTCTTCATTTGGAGCACTGTATATACATACACCCCCACAGCAAGAACCCACCCACGCAACTGAAAACCAATCAATAGTGCAGAAACCTTACAAGTGAACTGACTTTGTTCTTTTCCTCTTCCTTTTTCTTTTTACCACAAGTGTTAGATCTGTTGATTTTCTTTCCATGCAGCTGATGGAAATAACAATGGAATACTAAATAAATGAAAAGGTCATTCTTAGTCAAATCAAAAGTCTCACGCCACCATGCTGATGACACATCAAAAATAACCCACCCATGAAACTAAATAACATCAGGAGTACAGAAACCTTTGGGTGAACTGACTTTGTTCTTTTCCTCTTCTTTTTTCTTTTGCCCTTTTCTCTAACATTCTTTTCCTCATCCATGTTGTCTTTCACTTCAAACGTTAGATCTGCTGATTTTCTTTCCATGCAGCTGATGGAAATAACAATGGAATACTAAATAAATGAAAAGGTCATTCTTAGTCAAATCAGAAGTCTCACGCCACCATGCTGATGACACATCAAAAATAACCCACCCATACAACTAAATAACATCAATGAATTTCTTCATTCTTAGTCAAATCAAAAGTCTCACGCCACCATACTGATGACACATCAAAATTACCCACCCATGCAACTAAATAACATCAATGAATAGTACAGAAACCTGTGAGGTGAACTGATTCCCATGTGGTCTTCCTCTTCAAGCATCGGATTTGCCGATTCTCTGTTGATTGGAATAACAATGGAATACTAAATAAAAGAACATAAATAATAGCAATAACCACTCAACCGTGCAACTAAAATATCGAAAATGGAAAACAAAGTGGGACAGTTTCCGCGAAAATTGCATCACGATAAGGGACAGTTTCTGAGAGAATGTCATATCATTATAATGTATAAAAGTTATAAAACTGCATCATGTTTGTATCGCTACAATTTCCAAACGAGTTACGCTATCACCATCCTAATTTCAACACTTCATACTACATCTTTTTTCTATGTGTATAATTATAATTAATTTGGTGTCTTGCAACAGCACACAGCCAACATTACGGGGTCCGATACCCCTGAGGGTTAAAAACCGTCACATCTTCAGGTACAGTAGCGGTCATAAAAGTCACGTTCCGTTTTAGTGCAACGATAGTAGCACTGTACAGTCTTTTTTCAAACACGAAGATATAATGATGATCTTTATGGCACTTCTGTACGTGTTAACTAATTCCGCGAAGTGCGCAACTCCGTTTACACCGGTTTTATAGTAAAGCACGCAGTATTTATTACAAATTGGACAGTTTCCGCGAAAATTGCCCCACGGATATATTATAATAATGCATCGCGTTTGAATCACTATAACTTCCCAACGGTTAACGCTATCGACTTCCTATTTTCAACACTTCATACTACACCATTTCACTATGGGGAAACATATAATTGGGGCCTTGCACCAGTCCCTTGCTGATGCTACGAGGTCCGATACCCTATGGGGTTCAAAACCGCCACATCTTCAGGTAGGAGCATTCAAATCGCTTCAAATTCAGTATGTACGTACAGGAGTCCTGTTGCTATTGGTTCGTTAATTTTACTCTATCCGTCACGGAGATACAGCTGTGCTAAGTTAATGCACATTTCCCGCTCGATTGCACCATTTTTGCATGCAACCCGTGTTCCATTCTCCCAATCCACTATAACTTCTTTGTTCCGCCCATTTCTCCTTTAAACTAAGCTAGCCGTTCCCAACTGTTTCTGTTTCACTCTGTTTTTGTCTCACTCAGGCAGTGAGTTTATGCGGGAAAATTAAAAGAAGAAGAAGACTACTCAGTTTGCCAGACGGTCGTACCAAATTAACGGACCCAAGTGAATGGTTGCAGTATAATCTTGCGCCTCCCACGTCGCCGGCAGTATTCAAAACAGCATGCGTAAGGCTATTCGCTACGTACTCACATCATCCTCTAGTCGTGTAATAAAGCTTTCCTATTTGCCATCATGTTGCTAATATCATCGTCTTATATCTGCCACGCCCACTCGGCTACGTTTGCAATGATTTCAGTCTCACACAAAATTCAGCTCACACATAGTACATGAACTCATGCTGGCTCACACTTGTGCACACACTTGCATTGTTGCGTACATGGCCCTGTACACTATCGTATGGCGTATTTTGTTATACACAACCCCCCCCCCCCCCCCGAAACACACACACACACTCATGTACAACGTACTTGCACACACCAGTTACACAATACACCTGTCTGATGATGGTACAAACACTCTCACTCACAAACATTGTCATGCACATGTATTCAATTCAATTCAATTGCACTTATGCATGTTTGTACAGACCACTGATTCTATGCAAATTTGTGTACCAAGCTTTCTGTACATGTATCGTATCTCCAAGGATTCAATACATTGTGTCCCCAATCTGGTACTCTAAATGTACACATACATTGCACACTTGCATAACGCACAGACGCAGACACACATGGACACACAAGCATAGACACACACATGCACAGACGCACACACACACACACAAGATACACACATGCCATACACACACAACAGACACACAGAAGCACACAAAGACACATGCACGATATACACAGACACACACATGTGTGTCTGTCTGTCGTGTGTGTATGTTCCTGTGTGTGTTTGTGCATGTGTGCCTGTGTGCTTTGTGTGACTGTCTCGTGTGTGTCTGTGTATGTCGTGTGTGCCTGTGTATGCATGTGTGTCAGTGCATGACTGTGTGTATGTGTGTGTGCCTGTGTGTGCTAGTGTGCATTTCCATGTGTGTGTGTCATTTGTGTGTGTCGTGTGTTTTGTGTGTCCATGTGTGTCTGTGTATCTGTGTGTTTGTTTGTATGGGTCTGTGTGTGTGTGTATGTCATTTGTGTGTCTGTGCGTTTATGTGTGTGTGTGCGTTAGTGTGTCTGTGTGTGCATTTGTGTGTGTGTGTGCATTAGTGTGTCTGTGTGTATGTCATGTGTGTGTGTGCCTATGTGTATGTGTGTGCATGTGTGTGTTATGCAAGCTTGGTACACAAATTGAAATGCAATCAGTTGAATTGACATGTGCATGTGACAATGTTTGTGAGTGGGAGTGTTTGTACCACCATCAGACAGGTATGTATAACTGGTGTGTGCAAGTATGCTGTACATAAGTGTGTATGTGTGTGTGTGTGGTTGTGTATAACAAAATACGCCATACGATAGTGTACAGGGCCATGTACGCAACAATGCAAGTGTGTGCACAAGTGGGAGCCAGCATGAGTTCATGTACTATGTGTGAGCTGAAAGTTGTGTGAGACCGAAATCATTGCAAATTTAGCCGAGTGGGCGTGGCAGATATAAGACGATTTTAGCAACATGATGGCAAATAGGAAAGCTTTATTACACAGCTAGAGGATGATGTGAGTGCGTAGCGAATAGCCTTACGCATGCCGCTTTGAATACTGCCGGCGACGTGGGAGGCGCAAGATTATACTGCAACCATTCACTTGGATCCGTTAATTTGGTACGATCGTCTGGCAAACTGAGCAGTCTTCTTCTTCTTTTAATTTTCCCGCATAAACTCACTGCCTGAGTGAGACAAAAACAGTTGGGAACGGCTAGCTTAGTTTAAAGGAGAAATGGGCGGAACAAAGAAGTTATCAAAATTTATTGCGGATTGAGAGAATGGAACACGGGTTGCATGCAAAAATGGTGCAATCAAGTGGGAAATGTGCATTAACTTTGCACAGCTGTATCTCCGTGACGGATAGAGTAAAAATTAACGTACTGAACAGGACCCCTGTACATACATACTGAATTTGAAGCGATTCGAATGCTCCTACCTGAAGATGTGGCGGTTTTGAACCCCATGGGAAATCGGACCTCGTAGTATCAGCAAGGAACTGGTGCAAGGCCCCAAAATATGTTTCCCCGTAGTGAAATGGTGTACAGTCTACCCTGTTAGTAGCGCACTGCGTTAGTAGCGCATTCCCTTGTTAGTAGTGCAATGTTGAATAAATCATGCAGTGCTGTGGTTACATGTATCTTTATCATTATTATTCATACATGCATGTGGAAACTATCGGTCATGCATAACGGTAAGGATGAACGATAGCGAAAGGCAGCGCAGATCACTGACAAGAGCTACACACACAATGCATAGAGTAGCGCACAAAGACGTGCGAGAGGCGCACAAAGACAAGCGAAAGGGGCACAATAAATCCGCTCGCATGCAACACGACGCACTATATAAAAGGAAAGAAGGCTCATTTTTGTTAATACTGGCCATATGATGTCCGAGGTAAGGAGAGCAAAGGCTAAGACCAAGTTGACTGCTGATGATAAGCGCATGATTTCACGAAGAAAAGTGGAAACGGGTCATTCTGAAGACATGGTCGCAGTCTGGTTCAAACTGAACACAGGCAAAGAGATCCATCGATCAATTGTTGGCAAATGCGTCCGGGCTGGCTTCCATGAGATGGATATTGATGGACCGGAGACGAAGAGATGCAGGAGGAGGGGGCCCAAATGGCCCCTTCTTGATTTAGGGCTTTTCTCGTGGTTCAGTAGGTAAATAAGGCATGCCCCTTTCGAAAGTAGCCATAAAATAAAAGATGATCTTTCTCACTTTAGTGTGCGTGAGCGCAATGGTGTGCTATCGGATGCTCTTTTGCTCACAAAAGCTGCCGAGTTAGTTCAGGAGTTGGGTATCTGTCTTTCCACATCTTCTTCAAATCCTAACAGCAGCCACCACCAATCAGTACCAGTTACTTCTACACCTAGTGGCAGCCCCACCCACAGTTAGCAGCCAGCCAGTGGCGGCCACACCTCCAGTTAACAACCAGCCAGTGATCATGACAGCCACACATCCAGTTAGCCACCAGCTAGTGACAGCCACACCTCCAGCTAACCGCCAGCCAGTGATCATGACAGCCATACCTCCAGTTAGCCACCAGCTAGTGACAGCCACACCTCCAGTTAACAGCCAGCCAGTGATCATGACAGCCATACCTCCAGTTAGCCACCAGCTAGTGACAGCCACACCTCCAGTTAACAACCAGCTTATGACAGCCACACCTCCAGTTAGCCACCAGCCAGTGACAGACACACCTCAAGTTAGCCGCCAGTCAATGATAGCCACACCCACAATTAGCAGCCAGCCAATGACAGCCACACCCACAGTTAGCAGCAGACAGCTTCCAGCAATGATGATCTCACTGTGGATGGACAGCTTATTTTTAGCAACGGTTGGCTTTCTAGATGGAAAGGACGGCATGGTGTATTCAGCGTGCGGTTACATGGAGAGGCTGGTGGTGCTGACCAGCAAGGCGTGGCTAGAGCCCAGAGGGAGTTGCCTGGTATCATTGACAAGTATCGACCGGAGGACGTCTTCAATATCGATGAAACAGGGTTATTTTACAGACAAGCAGTAAATGACCTGATCAAGGCTACATGCACATACATAGCACATTTGTACATGACGGTACATATGACTTCTTTATTAGGTACATGTACATAATTTGGAAGGGAAATGGTGCACACTTTAATGATATTTTTTACAGCCTGATCGCACCCTCACCACCACCGCAGATGTGCTGGGGTGCCAAGAAAGCAAAGGACTGTATTACAGTGGCTTTGGCTGTAAAGGTAACTGCAAGTGAACGACTGAAGCCAGTAGTAATACACAAGTATAAGAAACCACGTTGCTTTGACAGTACATTTAACCCTAACAGCCTGGTCATGTATTACTCCAATACAAATGCCTGGATGCACACAGATGTAAGAAGAAACTAATGCATGTATAAATGAAATACATTTTAATCAGATCTTATTTCTGTGGTGGATACTTAGGTGTTTACTGACTGGTCAAAGCAAGTCAATGAGCAGCAGTTCAAACAACAGAATCAACAATGTCTGATGCTTCTTGACAATGCCAGTTCCCATCAGGCAAGATGGAAATTGAGGGGGCTGAGACAAATGCTCAAATAGCTGCCAGGTTGATGGGTCGAGACAATGAGAATAGAGATGATGAAAGTGATGGAGAGGCTGATCCAAATAATGTACTGTGCTACTGGAAGAGGCAAAATGGAGTGCCTTAAGCCTTGCTCAATTTGTAGGAGATAACATAGCTTTGTTCACTGAAGCTGACTACAGGGCACTTTTGCTGCTTGCTGAAAAGGTTCAGGCTATACATTAAGTACATGTATACATGTGTTGTGTACACTGCTTATCTCAGTTTACATACGCAAATACATTCATTTGACCATAATTAACCACCCCTGTTAAAAGTGCATTTTACGGTAGTAGCGCAGGGGACAAACGTGGCGCTACTAACGGGGGTATACTGTAGTATGAAGTGTTGAAAATAGGAAGTCGATAGCGTTAACCGTTGGGAAGTTATAGCGATTCAAACGTGATGCATTTTAATAACATTTTATAATATATCCGTGGGGCAATTTTCGCGGAAACGGTCCCAATTGACGATGCTGCGTAGATCACTGAATGGATTGAGTTAAATTCTAACGTAGCGTATAATACTGAACAAGTGCATTCGTTTGACTGATTCTCAATAGATCGGGAAGTATCACATCTAAGTCTCAGCTCCCAACAATTAAAATAATGGCTCGTGTTCATTTTTTACTTTGACTGCTACCTCTATACGTCTTGTATTTGAAAGTCTAAGTGCCTCAACGTCCCAATCCGTTTGAAGGGCTTTAATAATTAGTGAGATATTGAGTGATGTCATAAATAACACATATGTCCGCTATTGGCTGGCCATGTTAGACTGTTTCTCCTTGTTAACGTTACAAATTCAGTAATCACTGCCGCGGAACAGTCGATCCAAGCAATGTTCTACAACATACTAATCAAGCAATGCGAGCATTTTGCGAACGTTTTAAAAACACAAACTGCGGTTAAACGATGTACATGTCTGGCGATCAACAACTTTTGTGTTTTAAATCGTATTTGAATCACTACGAAGCCAGAACTAAACCAACCAGAAGCCATATCTTAGTGCTACGCCGTTGCACTAAGACAGAACGTGACTTTTATTAAGACTGCTACTGTAGGAGCTATCAAATTGCTTCAAATTCAGTGTGTACGCAGAAGGGTCCTGTAGCTATTGATTTTTTCTGTTGGTTAAATTTTACTTCATCCGTTACGGAGATACAGCTGTGCAAGGTTAATGCACATTTTTGCTCGATTCACGACATTATTGCAAGCAACCCGCATTCCCAATCCACAAAACTTCTTCGTTCTGCCCACTCTCTACCCATTCTCCGCCATCAAAGAAGGTAGCTGTTCGCAACTGTTTTGCTTCACTCAGGCAGTGAGTTTAAGCTGGTATATTAAAAAGACAAGAAGACTTCTCTATTCACAACAAGATCGTACCAAACTAACGGATCATACAAGTGAATGGTTGCAGTGCCTCCCACGACGCGCATAAGGCTATTTGCTACGCATTCACATCATCCTCTAGTCATGTAGTGTAGTAAAGCTTTCCTATTTGCTATAACCCATGCTAAAATTCTCGTCTTATTCCCACCACGCCCACTCAGCTATGCTCGTGCTTGCAATGTCTTCGGTCAGCTCCCACATAGTGCATGTACATGCACTCGTGCTGGCATGGCTCACATACTCTTATGCACGTGTGCATACACTTGCATCATTGCGTACTTGGACCTACACACCATCGTATGGCATATTCTTATGCACAACACACCCATTAATGTACAGTACAATTGCACACACCAGTTATACATGTGGCAAACAATAAACCTATGTGATAATGATGGCACACACAAACATTCACACCCACACATATTTTCAAATGTGCATGCATTCTCCATTTAACTGCTCGTGTGTATGTTTATAGAGGCCACTGGTCGATTTCTGTATACCCTATTGAAACTGAGCTTGTGTACTCTCCATGTTTTCCCGCTGTAATTTGCATGCAGTCCTCTCTAGAACTATTCCTTTTGACAACTCCCTGTACATGGAGTTCCCATGTAAATGCTGGTTCTTCGTAGATGACATAGAGCCCTCAATTGAGACCTTTACATAGGTATGTGTAGGTACATGTAGTCTGGCACATTGGTCATACATGTGGTAAATGATAAAACCTGTTTGATAATGATGGCACACACACACACACACACACACACACACACACACACACACACACACACACACACACACACACACACACACACACACAATGTCACATGCTCATGCATTCTATTCCAATTGTAGAGGCCATGCACTGGTTGATTTCTGTACGCTATAGACTGAGCTTTCTGTACTTTCTATATTTTTAGCATGTAGTTCTCTCTAGAACTATTCCTTTTGACAACTCTCTGTGCTATGCCTGAGTTCCCATGTAACTGCATAGAGCCCTCACTTTAGAACTGTACACTGTACATGGGTACGTGTAGCTACATGTACGTGTAGTGTGCCATATTTGTTACACATGTGGCAAACAATAAACCTGTATGATAATGATGGCACACACACAAACACACATTGTCATGCTGGTTCACACACCTGATGCATGTGTCTACAAATTGATGTTGTGTAAATGGACCTGTATGATTTTACAGCACACTTACAGAAATATGCACACACACACACACAATACAAGTGTCAAACATAACACACTCCAATAATGATGGCACACAACAGTGTAAGGTCTGTCCCTTAGTGCCAATGCATTCTTTTCTATTGAACAGCTCAGGAGCCTCTGATTCTATTTTTAACAAGTAACTAAAAACTTTCTGTACGAGAATGTTGGTGGATACGGTTTGAAGGCTAGTAGGGTAAAAAGAAAGATTCCAAACAAGGGTCTAATAATAACTCATCAGACTAGTTCACTGTACATATCTACATAGGTTCGTGTGGCTGTATGTAGTGTCTCAGAGATTGATCCTCTTCTGTACATACATTGCACGCACACACACACACACACTCACACACACACACACACACACACACACACACACACACACACACACACACACACACACACATGTACACACCGTTTAATGCTGCATGAATGCTCCTTGGACAGCAACACTGTCAAATGTCATGAATAAAAGTCTTGCCCCATGCTCATTCTCCTTGTGTAGCTAGTTAACTGGTTTACTGGTTTGCCCATAAGGGGGTCAGGCTGAACTGGTCAGGCATATGACAGGGGGTGCAAGCCCCCCCTGTCGAGCCGACCTGGGACCAAGGTAGCGCAGGCTACTCTTGGATGCGACCAGACTTGCCACTACCATGACGAGGTCATGGAGAGTGGTTGGCCCTCAACCGCTGAACCGACCTGGGACCAAGGGTAACGTTGAGTCACCCCTTGGTTCGACCAGATATGCCACACCACGACGCGGTCAGTGGCTTGGGTGGTTGGTCAGGATAGAAGCCCGAAGGGTGTCGCCCGCCATTGATGTCTGATAGGAAAATCAGTGTACATGGTACAATTCAATGCACATGTGGAGTGGTGGGTGGGTCAGTAAAAGTCAGGTTGTCAATACTGGCTATGAGACTGAATGAGCACTTCCCCAAGAACACCCTTTATAAATGTAGTACCTGGAACCATATCCCTTGGGAACAATCTGGTTTGGGTAAAAGGGTTAGGAGGATTATAGGAAGGTGGTAAAGTTTGACCTATATCCCTAGACAACGCTGCATTTTGTCACCATATCCTTTCCCATGCCCTATGTAAGCTGTGTGAAGGGATATGGGAACATTGTAACCATTCGCCCTTCATCAGAACATTAAACATTGTTTACTCCCTAAACAAACCCACTTTACAATGCATATGCATGCAATGGCAAAGGATAACACTGTGCAACACACATGTATTTTACTACCGGGAAGTGTGTAATAAAGCTTATATATCTGGTATAACCTTGCTAAACACCTCTTAAGCTTTGCCCACTCAGCTATCACTTACTGTAAGTACCACTTCAAGTGACTTTCGTCTCTTGTTTTCAGTTCACACATGCAGCTCATGCTGGCTCACACACTCATTTACATGTGCACACATAATAAGTAAATGGACATTAGTCTATATTGCAAATTCTTGTGCACAACACACGCACAGTACACTTTCACACACACACACACACACACACACACACACACACACACACACACACACACACAACAGCAATGTGTGCATGCTAGTGTTTCATAGGACTTTCCTTTGTAAAAACATTGTGCCCTAATAGACTGACCTCTGAAACAAATAAAGAGAATAGATGACACATCAAAAGGGTATATGCTTGCTACAGCCTTTTGTTTTTTTTATTTAGAGCAGTGCAGGACTGAAATAATGAATTTACATTTCGTTTTGGCTGTGTAAACTTACAATGGGCCCTGCTGACCTACTACAATCTACTTTGATATGGTACAATAATACTCATCATGATAAGCCAGCTCACATCAGATTTTTTTTACTTGCACTGTACATCCTTT
Organism: Ephydatia muelleri; assembly: GCA_013339895.1. Lineage (NCBI taxonomy): Eukaryota > Metazoa > Porifera > Demospongiae > Spongillida > Spongillidae > Ephydatia > Ephydatia muelleri. The sequence continues at coordinate 8,513,385 of JABACO010000012.1, read as the reverse complement.
TTCATCAACAAGAGGCAGCAAAGTGTTGTATGCCGCACTATTTGGTATGCAATAAATTTAATGAGTGTACAAACTCCTAGCTAGAAGGGTATTGCAAGGGTAGAGTATGTACTAATTGTTAGAAGGCCAGGAACAGCAATCAGATGAGTCTCCTTTTATTCCCTGGTGGGATGGATGCTGATGGACAATAAGATGTTACTTATGGTGATGAATGTTATTGAACCTACTATCATTGCAGATTGTGGTAGGGTCAGGGCCTGGTAAGTTTACACAGACAAGCTAGCAACTATATTCATTATACTGCTGGCAGACACCAAAAAGGTTGTAAATGAGATTTCTGAGTGTACTAAAAGGAGAGTAAAATACACTGGAAATTGGGATTAGAATCTTTAGCTGTTCAATCTAATAGAACTTTATGATGCATGTGCAGGACAGACTTGCACTCGAATGCATGTGAGTGTACAAATCATTATTAGAGAGTGCTATGATTTTTGCCACATTATGTGTAATAGTGCATATGGATTGTGTGTGCAACTGTGCATGCAAGTGTTAATTGTGCTAATTGTGAGAAGGCCTAGAACAGCTCTCTGATGAGTATATATGTACACTTTTAATGCCCTGCCATGAGGCATGCAACATTGTGCTGATGAAAAGCAGGTCTACGTGTGGGGATGAAATTATTGTACCTACCCTATCAGCTGATTATGGTAAGTCAGGGGCCTGGTACTTTACATTGACATGCAGTAGAGGTCAAATTAAACATCCCACATCTGCTTAGTGGTAGTGATGAATATTCATGTGGAATGGGAGAATGGAACTAGGTGCAAATTGAGCGAGAAATGTGCATTAACGTTGCACACCTGTATCTCAGTAATTAACAAACAGAACAAATCAACAGGTATAGAACCCCTCTACCTACAAATTGAATTTGAAACAATTTGATTACTCATGCCGAAAGTTATGACAGGTTTATACCCTGCAGGGTATCGGACGTTACAATAATGGCACAGAGCAAGTACAAGACCCCCAAAAGTATTTTACTGTAGAGAAATGATGTAGTACAAAGTGTAGAAAATAGGATGTTGATAGCGTTTGCCGTTTGAAAGTTATAACGATGTAAACACAAAAGATATTTATAACATTTTATAATATTTGGATCACGACATTTGGTCGTGAACTATATATATGGGTCAGTTTCTGAGAAAATGAAAAGTGGCATATATATATAAAAAGTTATTAAAATGCTTCACGTTTGAATCGCTAAAACTCCGTAACGGTTTAAGCTATCAACTTCCTATTTTCTACACTTTATACTACACCATTTCTCTACGGTAAAATACTTTTGGGGTCTTGCACTTGCTCCGTGCCCGTATTGTAACGTCTGATACCCCACAGGGTATGAACTCGTCATAACTTTCGGCATGAGTAATCAAACTGCTTCAAATTCGGTTTGCAGGTAGAGGGGTCTTATAGCTATTGATTTGTTCTGTTCGTTAATTTTGACTCTATCCGTTGCGGAGATACAGGTGTGCAAAGTTAATGCACATTTCCTGCTCGATTTGCCCAGGCAACCCTTAGTTCCATTCTCCCATTCTGCATGAATATTAATCACTTCCTTGTTCCGCCCATTCTCCGCCTTAAACTAAGCTATAGCCGTTCGCAACTCAGTGTCTGTTTGTTTTTTGTTGTTTTGTTTCATTTTCTGAGGCTATATGGGTTAAAGAAGGTGAGTTATCACTTCGTATGACGATCGTACCGAATTAATGGATCCAAGTGAATGGTTGTCAGCTAGCGCCTGATAGTTTGTCACCGCCTCTCACGGTGCGGACGCGTGGAAGGATTTTTTTTCTTACTCACTTGCATCACCGTTCGGTACCTAGTAGTGTATTATACAGCCTTCCCACATTCGCTTGCCTAACTTCATTCCTGTCACGCCCACTCAGCTACACTGCAGGGATGCTATAACTTAGCTCACATAGCACGTGAACATGCACTACGCACTTGCATTGTTACCTGCCACACACCTGTACCTACTGTATCTTTGCACACACAAACACGCCCATGCCACACACACACACACACACACACACACACACACACACACACACACACACACACACACACACACACACACACACACACACACAGACACACACACACCCAAACACATTTGTACATTGCATGCAAGGTGTGAACTTGCTCTCTGCACATACACTTGCATACTAGTTCATCGAACTGCTCGTATGCATGTTTAAGATTCTCAATTTCTGTATGGAACTGAGCTTTTGTACTCGTAATGTCGCTCTCTATTGTTTTATATAATTGACAACTTCTGCATGTGGAGCTCCCTTATGACTGGTTCTCTATACATAGAAGCATCATGCAACATGAGACTCACAACACCTTTTGCTGAGAAGGTGTGAAACAATGCTTTCACAATTCTTGAAACCTAGCTAACATTTTCGTCGTTCTTGCTGCTCTTGCTCCACTTGCAGTGAATTCTACCTACTGTCTACCAAATTACTTTGCTGCAATACTATTCCCTCAGTACACTCATATAGCACTCTGAACAAGTGCTCAGATTGACCTTCCTAGAAGGGGTACAGTATTTGGTCTATAGAGCTGGATAATGAATATTGTTACTACTACCTTCCTTATGTCAGTTCTGTGTAAACTTAACATGGGCCCTGACCTACCACAATCTCTACTGATAGCTTAGGTGCAATAAAATTCATCACCATCAAGGCCTTTCAACCTTTCCTTCACTGTGCTGCACTTGATAGAAAAGGATGTACTACGCTGGTAAGAGGTTATTGTACCACTTTTTTGTCGCAAGGGCGAAGTTCCTACAAGAATGGGCTATGGCGATAAATATAAATGTTCATGTCTATTGGTGCAGATTGTGGTAGGTCAGGGCCTGTGATAAGTTTACACGAAGCATGTAGTGTAAACATTTGATTATGCCACACTGCCAAGACGAAAAAAAAAAAACAGCCTCATATGGCTGGACTCAAAGAAAACAATTACACAGAAATCGAGAATAGGGATCAGTGGCCTCATGAGCTGTTCAACAGAATAGAGGCAGATTAAGAGTGTGTGTGTGTGTGTTGTGTGTGTGCCATCATCATTAGTGAGTGATATATTTTTACAGTGCGTGTGTGTGTGTGTGTGTGTGTGTGTGTGTGTGTGTCCGTGAGGGCATGTACATGTACTCTGTATGAGCTGAAAACTTTGAGAAAAGTCATGCAAGTGGAACAAAGCTGAGCATAGCGAACAAAAAGAAGTTTAGTAAGGGTTGTGCCCAATAAGACAGTTTTAATTCACATCTCAGAGAATGGT
>JABACO010000012.1:8387546-8507546 GCA_013339895.1 Ephydatia muelleri | reverse complement strand
TGGTTGATGACGCGTTGTTGTAACAACATGTTATGGTAGCTGCAAAAACATGCTATGATAGGCGTACCACATAAATGAATGTCATTTATGGTAACCGTTACGTCGACCCCTGCATGGGCGTGTTTGTGTGTGCAAAGATACAGTAGGTACAGGTGCGTGGCAGGCAACAATGCATGTTCACGTGCTATGTGAGCTAAGTTATAACATCCCTGCAGTGTAGCCGAGTGGGCGTGACAGGAATGAAGTTAGGCAAGCGAATGTGGGAAAGCTGTATAATACACTACTAGGTACCGAACGGTGATGTGAATGAGTAGGAAAAAAAATCCTTACGTGCGTCTGCGACGTGGGAGGCGGCGACAACCATCAGGCGCTAGCTGACAACCATTCACTTGGATCCGTTAATTCGGTACGATCGTCATACGAAGTGATAACTCATTTGTTTGACCCATATAGACTCAGAAAATAAAACAAACAACAGACACTGAGTTGCAAACGGCTACATAGCTTAGTTTAAGGAGGACAATGGGCGGAACAAGGAAGTGATTAATATTTATGCGGAATGGGAGAATGGAACTAGGATTGCCTGGGCAAATCGAGCAGGAAATGTGCATTAACTTTGCACACCTGTATCTCCGCAACGGATAGAGTCAAAATTAACAAACAGAACAAATCAATAGCTATAGGACGCCTCTACCTACAAACCGAATTTGAAGTGATTTGATTACTCCTGCCGAAAGTTATGACGGGTTCATACCCTGTGGGGTATCGGACATTGCAAGTGCAAGACCCCCAAAAGTATTTTACTGTAGAGAAATGGTGTAGTATGAAGTGTAGAAAATAGGAAGTTGATAGCTTAAACCGTTACGGAGTTTTAGCGATTCAAACGTGAAGCATTTTTATAACTTTTTACATATATACGCCGCTTTTCATTTTCTCGGAAACTGACCCATATATATACACACTCCCACAGCAAGAATCCACTCACGCAACTAAACACCAACCAATTGTGTAGAAACCTTACAAGTGAACTAACTTTGTTCTTTTCCTCTTCCTTTTTCTTTTCACCGCATTCTTTTCCTCATCCACGTTGTCTTTCACTTCAAGCGTTAGATCTGTTGATTTTCTTTCCATGCAGCTGATGGAAATAACAATGGAATACTAAATAAATGAAAACCTATTCTTAGTCAAATCAAAAGTCTCACACCACCATATTGATGACACATCAAAAATAACCCACCCATGCAACTAAATAATACCAATCAACAGTACACAAACCTTTGAGGTGAACCAATTCCCATGTGGTCTTTCACTTCAAGCATCAGATCTGCCGATTCTCTGCCGATTGGAATAACAATGGAATACAAATTCAATGAACATTAACCAACCACACAACCATGTAACTACATACTGAAAATGGAAAACAAAATGGAACAGTTCCCAAGAAAATGAGCCTTTTGCATATGAATATAAAACGTCATAAAAATGCCTTACGCTTGAATAGCTAGAACTTCTGTCCACTATTTTCTATATTGTGGTAAAATGACCACAATGTTTGCTGACTGAGTGCAGCATGCAAGCATTCCTATATATATGAAACTGAAGATTTTAAATCTTTGTAAATATATACACAAGCGTTTAATATTCAAATGGCACATATCTTCCCACCACAGCAGCTCGATCACCATTATTGCATGTATTTGGAAGTTATAGTGATTCCAAACGTTAGGCAATTTTATAACATTAAACGAGGGGACATTTTCTCAGAAACTGTCCCGTATCATAGTAAGGGTAACACATAAAATATAAAATAAGCCAAATTAGAGAGCATGGTGGCGCGAGGCTTGTTGATTTGACCCTGAACATACAAACCTACAGTAAAAACAACCCACACATGCAACTACATAACACAAATCAATAGTACAAAAACCTTTGAGGTAAACCGATCTGTTTTCTTTTCCACTTTTTTCTTTTCCCCATTTCTTCTCTTCCATTGTCTCTAACATCCCTCTCCTCATTCATGTTTTCCAATTCAATCGTTATATCTGCTAATTCTGTTTCCCTGCTGCAGATTGAAATAACAATGGAATACTAATAAATGAACATACACACCCAAGCTACTGAATAATCATAATAGAATTGATCTATTTTCTATTATCCTTTTCTCTTCTTCCATCCATTTCACCCACTCTAGACATTGTTTATTTCGTTATGCCAGATATGCAGAGAAATAGTGACAGTAACTACCGTGAAAAAGCCATAACTGTACATATACTGAATTTGTTTTCCTGCTGCCTGCAATGGATGAGCTCTTAGTAATTCTTGTTGGTTAAATGAGTCCACATAAAGACTGATCATGTGATGTTGCATGCACACATCAACGCATAGCAATGGGCACCAAAAAAAAATGGTGTCGAGTGAGTAACTTAAGTGTGAAACGTCCTGGGATTACACTGTATCCTGTCGGCTAATAATGCGAAGACACACAAATCTACTAAACGTAAAGTTACTAAAACTGTGTGGTTCCGTGTTTAGATGCTTGTATTATATCCAAGGTTTGGAACGCGTACGCACGAACAGTTACATTCGCGTAAGTATCAACACATCATTTTGTCGCTTATAAGCGACACCAGCGGACCCATGTGAAGTTAGCCCAACATTCCGTAGCCGCACATTAAACACCAATTAAGAACATCGCGCGCCGCGGGCGCTGAGGCGCAACTGTAAAATCGATAGACGCGCTAGTATATAGTAAAGTACTTTACTACTAGTATGCATAAAAATGTACACAAAGTTAATTATAACGTACAATGAACAAAAGAAGGCCATCATTATAACCTGCATGCCCCCAACCAAACAAACCAAAATACAAGTGAGGCTGCACTGCTGAGACATCACAGACAGTCCACATGACATGCCTGTGCTTATGGCAAGCCCTTGGCCCCTCCCCTTTTTGAACAGGAGAGGTTCAAGTGTGCATACATAGGAACAATTTTAAGAGTTGCAAGCCCCCAACCAAACAAACCAAAATACAGGTGAGGCTGCACTACTCAGACATCACACACAGCCCACATGACATGCCTATGCTAGTGGCAAGCCCTTGGCCCCTCCCCTTTTTGAACAGGAGAGGTTCAAGTGTGCATACATAGGAACAATTTTAAGAGTTGCAAGCCCCCAACCAAACAAACCAAAATACAGGTGAGGCTGCACTACTGAGACATCACACACAGCCCACATGACATACCTATGCTAGTGGAACGCCCTTGGCCCCTCCCCTTTTTGAACAGGAGAGGTTCAAGTGTGCATACATAGGAACAATTTTAAGAGTTGCATGCCCCCAAACCAAACAAACCAAAATACAGGTGAGGCTGCACTACTGAGACATCACACACAGCCCACATGACATGCTTGTGCATGTGACACGACCTTGGCCCCTCCCCTTTTTGAACAGGAGAGGTTCAAGTGTGCATACATAGGAACAATTTTAAGAGTTGCATGCCCCCAACCAAACAAACCAAAATACAGGTGAGGCTGCACTACTCAGTCATCACACACAGCCCACATGACATGCCTATGCTAGTGGCACGCCCTTGGCCCCTCCCCTATTTGAACAGGAGAGGTTCAAGTGTGCATACATAGGGACAATTTTAAGAGTTGCATACCCCCAACCAAATAAAACAAAATACAGGTGAGGCTGCACTACTCAGACATCACACACAGCCCACATGACATGCCTATGCTAGTGGCACGCCTTTGGCCCCTCCCCTTTTTGAACAGGAGAGGTTCAAGTGTGCATACATAGGAACAATTTTAAGAGTTGCAAGCCCCCAACCAAACAAACCAAAATACAGGTGAGGCTGCACTACTGAGACATCACACACAGCCCACATGACATGCCTATGCTAGTGGCACGCCCTTGGCCCCTCCCCTTCTTGAACAGGAGAGGTTCAAGTGTGCATACATAGGAACAATTTTAAGAGTTGCATGCCCCCAAACCAAACAAACCAAAATACAGGTGAGACTGCACTACTGAGACATCACACACAGCCCACATGACATGCTTGTGCATGTGACACGACCGTGGCCCCTCCCCTTTTTGAACAGGAGAGGTTCAAGTGTGCATACATAGGAACAATTTTAAGAGTTGCATGCCCCCAACCAAACAAACCAAAATACAGGTGAGGCTGCACTACTCAGTCATCACACACAGCCCACATGACATGCCTATGCTAGTGGCACGCCCTTGGCCCCTCCCCTTTTTGAACAGGAGAGGTTCAAGTGTGCATACATAGGAACAATTTTAAGAGTTGCATGCCCCCAAACCAAACAAACCAAAATACAGGTGAGGCTGCACTACTGAGACATCACACACAGCCCACATGACATGCTTGTGCATGTGACACGACCTTGGCCCCTCCCCTTTTTGAACAGGAGAGGTTCAAGTGTGCATACATAAGAACAAATTTAAGAGTTGCATGCCCCCAACCAAACAAACCAAAATACAGGTGAGGCTGCACTACTGAGACATCACACACAGCCCACATGACATGCCTATGCTAGTGGCACGCCCTTGGCCCCTCCCCTTTTTGAACAGGAGAGGTTCAAGTGTGCATACATAGGGACAATTTTAAGAGTTGCATACCTCCAACCAAATAAAACAAAATACAGGTGAGGCTGCACTACTGAGACATCACACACAGTCCACATGACATGCCTATGCTAGTGGCACGCCCATGGCTCCTCCCCTTTTTGAACAGGAGAGGTTCAAGTGTGCATACTTGGGAACAATTTTAAGAGTTGCATGCCCCCAACCAAACAAACCAAAATACAGGTGAGGCTGCACTACTGAGACATCACACACAGCCCACATGACATGCTTGTGCATGTGACACGCCCTTGGCCCCTCCCCTTTTTGAACAGGAGAGGTTTAAGTGTGCATTCTTGGGAACAATTTTAAGAGTTGCATGCCCCCAACCAGACAAACCAAAATACAGGTGAGGCTGCACTACTAAGACATCACACACAGCTCACATGACATGCCTATGCTAGTGGCACGCCCTTGGCCCCTCCCCTTTTTGAACAGGAGAGGTTCAAGTGTGCATGCATAGGAACAATTTTAAGAGTTGCATGCCCCCAACCAAAAAAACCAAAATACAGGTGAGGCTGCACTACTGAGACATCACACACAGCCCACATGACATGCTTGTGCATGTGACACGCCCTTGGCCCTCCCCTTTTTGAACAGGAGAGGTTCAAGTGTGCATGCATAGGAACAATTTTAAGAGTTGCTGCCCCCAAACCAAACAAACCAAAATACAGGTGAGACTGCACTACTGAGACATCACACACAGCCCACATGACATGCCTATGCTAGTGGCACGCCCTTGGCCCCTCCCCTTTTTGAACAGGAGAGGTTCAAGTGTGCATACTTGGGAACAAATTTAAGAGTTGCATGCCCCCAACCAAACAAACCAAAATACAGGTGAGGCTGCACTACTGAGACATCACACACTGCCCACATGACATGCTTGGGCATGTGACACGCCCCAGGCCCCTCCCCTTTTTGAACAGGAGAGGTTCAAGTGTGCATACTTGGGAACAATTTTAAGAGTTGCATGCCCCCAACCAAACAAACCAAAATACAGGTGAGGCTGCACTACTGAGACATCAACACAGCCCACATGACATGCTTGTGCATGTGACACGCCCTTGGCCCCTCCCCTTTTTGAACAGGAGAGGTTCAAGTGTGCATGCATAGGAACAATTTTAAGAGTTGCTGCCCCCAAACCAAACAAACCAAAATACAGGTGAGACTGCACTACTGAGACATCACACACAGCCCACATGACATGCCTATGCTAGTGGCACGCCCTTGGCCCCTCCCCTTTTTGAACAGGAGAGGTTCAAGTGTGCATACATAGGAACAATTTTAAGAGTTGCATGTCCCCAAACCAAACAAACCAAAATACAGGTGAGGCTGCACTACTGAGACATCACACACAGCCCACATGACATGCTTGTGCATGTGACACGCCCTTGGCCCCTCCCCTTTTTGAACAGGAGAGGTTCAAGTGTGCATACTTGGGAACAAATTTAAGAGTTGCATGCCCCCAACCAAACAAACCAAAATACAGGTGAGGCTGCACTACTGAGACATCAACACAGCCCACATGACATGCTTGTGCATGTGACACGCCCTTGGCCCCTCCCCTTTTTGAACAGGAGAGGTTCAAGTGTGCATGCATAGGAACAATTTTAAGAGTTGCTGCCCCCAAACCAAACAAACCAAAATACAGGTGAGACTGCACTACTGAGACATCACACACAGCCCACATGACATGCCTATGCTAGTGGCACGCCCTTGGCCCCTCCCCTTTTTGAACAGGAGAGGTTCAAGTGTGCATACATAGGAACAATTTTAAGAGTTGCATGTCCCCAAACCAAACAAACCAAAATACAGGTGAGGCTGCACTACTGAGACATCACACACAGCCCACATGACATGCTTGTGCATGTGACACGCCCTTGGCCCCTCCCCTTTTTGAACAGGAGAGGTTCAAGTGTGCATGCATAGGAACAATTTTAAGAGTTGCTGCCCCCAAACCAAACAAACCAAAATACAGGTGAGACTGCACTACTGAGACATCACACACAGCCCACATGACATGCCTATGCTAGTGGCACGCCCTTGGCCCCTCCCCTTTTTGAACAGGAGAGGTTCAAGTGTGCATACATAGGAACAATTTTAAGAGTTGCATGTCCCCAAACCAAACAAACCAAAATACAGGTGAGGCTGCACTACTGAGACATCACACACAGCCCACATGACATGCTTGTGCATGTGACACGCCCTTGGCCCCTCCCCTTTTTGAACAGGAGAGGTTCAAGTGTGCATACTTGGGAACAAATTTAAGAGTTGCATGCCCCCAACCAAACAAACCAAAATACAGGTGAGGCTGCACTACTGAGACATCAACACAGCCCACATGACATGCTTGTGCATGTGACACGCCCTTGGCCCCTCCCCTTTTTGAACAGGAGAGGTTCAAGTGTGCATGCATAGGAACAATTTTAAGAGTTGCTGCCCCCAAACCAAACAAACCAAAATACAGGTGAGACTGCACTACTGAGACATCACACACAGCCCACATGACATGCCTATGCTAGTGGCACGCCCTTGGCCCCTCCCCTTTTTGAACAGGAGAGGTTCAAGTGTGCATACATAGGAACAATTTTAAGAGTTGCATGTCCCCAAACCAAACAAACCAAAATACAGGTGAGGCTGCACTACTGAGACATCACACACAGCCCACATGACATGCTTGTGCATGTGACACGCCCTTGGCCCCTCCCCTTTTTGAACAGGAGAGGTTCAAGTGTGCATACTTGGGAACAAATTTAAGAGTTGCATGCCCCCAACCAAACAAACCAAAATACAGGTGAGGCTGCACTACTGAGACATCAACACAGCCCACATGATATGCCTATGCTAGTGGCACGCCCTTGGCCCCTCCCCTTTTTGAACAGGAGAGGTTCAAGTGTGCATATATAGGAACAATTTTAAGAGTTGCATGCCTCCAAACCAAACAAACCTAAATACAGGTGAGGCTGCACTACTCAGAGGTCAGTGAGTAACTACATTATATACATTTTAGGAGTACACAGGTTTGACGATTCATTTGGAATCAGAGGTTTGTGTCTCTTGTTAATAATGCTTGACAATTGTAAACTAAATTCATAACATGCAGCTTAAAATGAAAGGGGCCAAACCACATTCACGATTCCAGTTAGAAAAGTGCAGTTTAATGTGCTTGATGGCAGGAGAATGGATTGATTCAAAGGTGACATTTTAACTATAAATGATGGAAATAATGTAGTTGCACTCAACAGATTATCACATCATACATGGATCTACTTCAAGACTCAAAACTGAATGTAGTTGATTGCACTTGTACACATTTCAACAAGTTTATAACGTTGTTTTACAGGGACAGAAAGTTTTCTGCTTTGATCCAACCTTTCTGCCAGTATATAAAGCCAAAGGTTATAATGCAGTGCGGAGGCATTGCAAGGTAAAGTGATCTTGAAAAACATGCATTCAAAACACTAATCATCTTAACACAGGTGAAAAACGTCATGGATTATGACTGTCTACTTTTCCCTGTGCATACACCACAGCATTGGTGTCTAGTGGTTGGTTGAATGGGTTATGTTTCACTTAATGTACTATAAGCACTCCTCTACAGGTTGTTTATCCCCAAGTACATGAAATCCATTGCATAGATTCTTTGCAGCAATCAAATTATGACGCTATAAATTGGATTTGGTAAGATCAGTACGTCTGTGCATTCGTGCATAGATGCAGTTTGTGTGTGCGTGTGCATATAGGATGTATTTGGCCTATGAGATGAGATATGCTTGGAACATTCAAATGTTACGATCAGACTGGAAGTACAATGACGCAGTACAGCTTTAGTGCTTACATGTGTTGTACATAGTAAATGAACACTTTACTCTTTTAGACTTCAAATCACAGTATGCAGAAGAATTCACATGATTGTGGTGCCTTTGTGTGTTTTGTAAGTAGAAGTATTCAAAACTTTACTGTGCGTCTAGCTCAGCACGTTGTATAGGCAGCAAGATTGCTTGTGGAAGGCTACCCATGCCTTCATACTCAGGTATTGTGCTACAATGTTCACATGGTGTATTGATTTGCAGTTGTATAGGAAATGATGGGTGGATTTAGACTTCAAATGGCTCATGAGCTGTCTTGTGGAGTGCTCTATGCACTGCAATCAGATGTAAGCTAATTTAAATTTGAAACATGCATGAAGTTTTAAATTTATTTTTTCGTAGCAGAGGTCTTCATGTGTCTCTATAACCATTGATGATAGTCATAGTGGCATACAGGATGATACTGCTAAACATGGGCAGAGTGATTGTGATGATATGGAGATTGATCAAACTGATCAGCTTGGTGACGATGGTGACATGGATGATGAAGATAATGCTGATGAAAGTGATGAAGAGAGAACGGCAGATCCCAATTTTTTAGTTCCTACTTATGAAAATGAACCAGATCCAAATGATATATTTGGTCTTAAATGGGGTAAGGATCACTACTTCAAGTACCTTCCTAGATTGAAAAGGATGCCATACACGTAAGGACATCAAACATTTGCATCACAAACTATGCATGCATGCATGTGGATTTATTTCATTACAGGGAAGAACAATGCCCATTTGAAAGGGAATTTATCAGAAAAGTTGTGAAAGAAATGGAAGTAAGTGTAACATTTATTGTTTGCTACTTTTATACTTCTACTTTTCACATACTTAGCCTACAATAAGAGTGATCCAGTCTGGAAAAGAAAAAGTGTATTTCTTCGGCACATTCCTGCCATTGAAAAATGCCTTAAAGCTGATGCAAATTGGCCTTTACAGCATTGCTATGAAATGGTAAACATGTTCAGATAGATTCAGCACTTGTTTTCCAGTCAACTCTGAACCCTCTAAAGGTGTTGGAGATATTTCATTATCTCATGGAGATGAAAGTGATGTTAAGTTGACAGCATCAGTTTGTACCTCAAGAATCAACAAGATTATTGTGTGGCCAGAGGTATGACTGTAACATAATTGATTCAAACTGCATGCAATAAATTATTTTTAAAACAATTTTTACCTAGATCATTACTGCTCTCATTGCCATTACGTTCAACGTCAGTCGTAAGCAAGCAATCAGTCACTTTCTCAATAACACACTTCCATAAAAACTTTGTGTATCAGTTCTGGGTCATTCCTTATTTGCACTTCAGAATAAATGTGAAATTTCAGACATCATGAAGATATTCTCATGCACAGCTTAGTGATAAATTACAATGTATTCACGGAGTGTTTGAAAGTCCATTGAAAACAGTAACTCATTATTAACTTTGACCCTTTCATTCACACTTTAACCTCTCCTGTTCAAAAAGGGGAGGGGCCTGGGGCGTGTCACATGCACAAGCATGTCATGTGGGCTGTGTGTGATGTCTCAGTAGTGCAGCCTCACCTGTATTTTGGTTTGTTTGGTTGGGGGCATGCAACTCTTAAAATTGTTCCTATGCATGCACACTTGAACCTCTCCTGTTCAAAAAGGGGACGGGCCAAATGCGTGTCACATTCACAAGCATGTCATGTGGGCTGTGTGTGATGTCTCAGTAGTGCAGTCTCACCTGTATTTTGGTTTGTTTGGTTTGGGGGCAGCAACTCTTAAAATTGTTCCTATGCATGCACACTTGAAACTTACCTGTTAAAAAAGGGGAGGGCCAAGGGCGTGTCACATGCACAAGCATGTCATGTGGGCTGTGTGTGATGTCTCAGTAGTGCAGCCTCACCTGTATTTTGGTTTTTTTGGTTGGGGGCATGCAACTCTTAAAATTGTTCCTATGCATGCACACTTGAACCTCTCCTGTTCAAAAAGGGGAGGGGCCAAGGGCGTGTCACATGCACAAGCATGTCATGTGGGCTGTGTGTGATGTCTCAGTAGTGCAGCCTCACCTTTATTTTGGTTTGTTTGGTTTGGGGGCATGCAACTCTTAAAATTGTTCCTATGCATGCACACTTGAACCTCTCCTGTTCAAAAAGGGGAGGGGCCAAGGGCGTGTCACATTCACAAGCATGTCATGTGGGCTGTGTGTGATGTCTCAGTAGTGCAGCCTCACCTGTATTTTGGTTTGTTTGGTTGGGGGCATTCAACTCTTACAATTGTTCCCAAGTATGCACACTTGAACCTCTCCTGTTCATAAAGGGGAGGGGCCAAGGGCGTGTCACATGCACAAGCATGTCATGTGGGCTGTGTGTGATGTCTCAGTAGTGCAGCCTCACCTGTATTTTGGTTTGTTTGGTTGGGGGCGTGCAACTCTTAAAATTGTTCCTATGCATGCACACTTGAACCTCTCCTGTTCAAAAAGGGGAGGGGCCTGGGGCGTGTCACATGCACAAGCATGTCATGTGGGCTGTGTGTGATGTCTCAGTAGTGCAGCCTCACCTGTATTTTGGTTTGTTTGGTTGGGGGCATTCAACTCTTACAATTGTTCCCAAGTATGCACACTTGAACCTCTCCTGTTCATAATAGGGAGGGGCCAAGGGCGTGTCACATGCACAAGCATGTCATGTGGGCTGTGTGTGATGTCTCAGTAGTGCAGCCTCACCTGTATTTTGGTTTGTTTGGTTGGGGGCATGCAACTCTTAAAATTGTTCCTATGCATGCACACTTGAACCTCTCCTGTTCAAAAAGGGGAGGGGCCAAGGGCGTGTCACATGCACAAGCATGTCATGTGGGCTGTGTGTGATGTCTCAGTAGTGCAGCCTCACCTTTATTTTGGTTTGTTTGGTTTGGGGGCATGCAACTCTTAAAATTGTTCCTATGCATGCACACTTGAACCTCTCCTGTTCAAAAAGGGGAGGGGCCAAGGGCGTGTCACATTCACAAGCATGTCATGTGGGCTGTGTGTGATGTCTCAGTAGTGCAGCCTCACCTGTATTTTGGTTTGTTTGGTTGGGGGCGTGCAACTCTTAAAATTGTTCCTATGCATGCACACTTGAACCTCTCCTGTTCAAAAAGGGGAGGGGCCTGGGGCGTGTCACATGCACAAGCATGTCATGTGGGCTGTGTGTGATGTCTCAGTAGTGCAGCCTCACCTGTATTTTGGTTTGTTTGGTTGGGGGCATTCAACTCTTACAATTGTTCCCAAGTATGCACACTTGAACCTCTCCTGTTCATAAAGGGGAGGGGCCAAGGGCGTGTCACATGCACAAGCATGTCATGTGGGCTGTGTGTGATGTCTCAGTAGTGCAGCCTCACCTGTATTTTGGTTTGTTTGGTTGGGGGCATGCAACTCTTAAAATTGTTCCTATGCATGCACACTTGAACCTCTCCTGTTCAAAAAGGGGAGGGGCCTGGGGCGTGTCACATGCACAAGCATGTCATGTGGGCTGTGTGTGATGTCTCAGTAGTGCAGCCTCACCTGTATTTTGGTTTGTTTGGTTGGGGGCATGCAACTCTTAAAATTGTTCCTATGCATGCACACTTGAATCTCTCCTGTTCAAAAAGGGGTGGGGCCAAGGGCGTGTCACATGCACAAGCATGTCATGTGGGCTATGTGTGATGTCTTAGTAGTGCAGCCTCACCTGTATTTTGGTTTGTTTGGTTTGGGGGCATGCAACTTATAAAATTGTTCCTATGCATGCACACTTGAACCTCTCCTGTTCAAAAAGGGGAGGGGCCAAGGGCGTGTCACATGCACAAGCATGTCATGTGGGCTGTGTGTGATGTCTCAGTAGTGCAGCCTCACCTGTATTTTGGTTCGTTTGGTTGGGGGCATGCAACTCTTAAAATTGTTCTCAAGAATGCACACTTGAACCTCTCCTGTTCAAAAAGGAGAGGGGCCTGGGGCGTGTCACAAGCACAAGCATGTCATGTGGGCTGTGTGTGATGTCTCAGTAGTGCAGCCTCACCTGTATTTTGGTTTGTTTGGTTGGGGGCATGCAACTCTTAAAATTGTTCGTATGCATGCACACTTGAACCTCTCCTGTTCAAAAAGGAGAGGGGCCTGGGGCGTGTCACAAGCACAAGCATGTCATGTGGGCTGTGTGTGATGTCTCAGTAGTGCAGCCTCACCTGTATTTTGGTTTGTTTGGTTTGGGGGCATGCGACTTATAAAATTGTTCCTATGCATGCACACTTGAACCTCTCCTGTTCAAAAAGGGGAGGGGCCAAGGGCGTGTCACATTCACAAGCATGTCATGTGGGCTGTGTGTGATGTCTCAGTAGTACAGCCTCACCTGTATTTTGGTTTCTTTGGTTGGGGGCATGCAACTCTTAAATTTGTTCCCAAGAATGCACACTTGAACCTCTCCTGTTCAAAAAGGGGAGGGGCCAAGGGCGTGTCACATGCACAAGCATGTCATGTGGGCTGTGTGTGATGTCTCAGTAGTGCAGCCTCACCTTTATTTTGGTTTGTTTGGTTTGGGGGCATGCAACTCTTAAAATTGTTCCTATGCATGCACACTTGAACCTCTCCTGTTCAAAAAGGGGAAGGGCCAAGGGCGTGTCACATTCACAAGCATGTCATGTGGGCTGTGTGTGATGTCTCAGTAGTGCAGCCTCACCTGTATTTTGGTTCGTTTGGTTGGGGGCATGCAACTCTTAAATTTGTTCCCAAGAATGCACACTTGAACCTCTCCTGTTCAAAAAGGGGAGGGGCCAAGGGCGTGTCACATGCACAAGCATGTCATGTGGGCTGTGTGTGATGTCTCAGTAGTGCAGCCTCACCTTTATTTTGGTTTGTTTGGTTTGGGGGCATGCAACTCTTAAAATTGTTCCTATGCATGCACACTTGAACCTCTCCTGTTCAAAAAGGGGAAGGGCCAAGGGCGTGTCACATTCACAAGCATGTCATGTGGGCTGTGTGTGATGTCTCAGTAGTGCAGCCTCACCTGTATTTTGGTTCGTTTGGTTGGGGGCATGCAACTCTTAAAGTTGTTCTCAAGAATGCACACTTGAACTTCTCCTGTTCAAAAAGGAGAGGGGCCAAGGGCGTGTCACATGCACAAGCATGTCATGTGGGCTGTGTGTGATGTCTCAGTAGTGCCGCCTCACCTGTATTTTGGTTTGTTTGGTTGGGGGCATGCAACTCTTAAAATTGTTCCTATGCATGCACACTTGAACCTCTCCTGTTCAAAAAGGGGAAGGGCCAAGGGCGTGTCACATTCACAAGCATGTCATGTGGGCTGTGTGTGATGTCTCAGTAGTGCAGCCTCACCTGTATTTTGGTTCGTTTGGTTGGGGGCATGCAACTCTTAAAATTGTTCTCAAAAATGCACACTTGAACCTCTCCTGTTCAAAAAGGAGAGGGGCCTGGGGCGTGTCACATGCACAAGCATGTCATGTGGGCTGTGTGTGATGTCTCAGTAGTGCAGCCTCACCTGTATTTTGATTTATTTGGTTGGGGGCATGCAACCCTTAAAACTGTCCCTATGAATGTACACTTGAGCCTCTCCTGTCCATAAAGGGGAGGGTCTATGACATGGCACAAACACAGGCATGTCATGTGTAGAGTAGCATCGCTCTGTTGCAGTAACGATTTGCAGAAAGAGTCTAAGTGTCAGATCTTTTTCAACAGTAGCGTATCTGACGATATTAATGACGCAATGCGGCCGTGCGGCCAAAGTATACGTGGTAATTGGTATGGAATGTGCGGCAAAGAAATGTTGGGCTAACTTCTAACCGGTCACCAGCGGGTACGACAGCGGCAGGTAAACCGTTAAATGTGTATATTAAGGGTATAAATCCTACCAGAACCGGTCTTACCGCTGTATTTAGACGTCTCTCAGTCCAGACCGGTATATACAAGCCTGAAAAAACAAAGAAAAAGATAAAGACAAGAGTGAGGCCTTGCTCAAACTGAACGTCATTTAATACACACGCGCGAAACGAAGGTCTAACTGAAACACTACTTTTCAACTTCATCTGCTACGTGCCACCTACCTACAACCACTCTTTAAAATTTCAAATGTCTTGCGCATGCGTATCAATTCTAACCTAACAAATGCCCACCGAGACTGAATTAGTGCGCGTGCACTCTGTGCCTTTTCAATTTGCATGCGATTTAATCATGCGACTTCTAGCGGGGAGTTTCGTTACTTCTTCTGTGGCCATGTCTGTCATTGTGACGGTAATAACAACCGTGTCTCTCAGTCTGTGCCCGTACTGTATTGCAATACGGAGAGAAGCTTCTTTACACTGTGCCACGTTTCTATGCGTATAAATAAGAAAGATTAAATAACAATCCATATCGTCAGACAAGAGGATTTGCTGTGTTAGATGGCTATAGACACGGTACGAAGTGCATAGGTTTCCGTAAAGTAAACCACTACCCGAAATGCCGTACACAACGAAATTTTTTTTTCCGAATCAGGACCGTATACAATCCGCAACGAACTGTTTACAGGCTTCTTACAGACATTTTTACACTCCCTGATACACCCCCGAATGGCAAAAGGTCCGATTTGGTCTGTAGGTTACAATCCGAATCAAACCGTATACGGACCTGACGCAGTCTGTACTACAGAGCGTAAACATGTTGTAAAGCCCTTATATGGATCCTGTTCTAAATGTACGTACTATGTTTATAAAATGTTTTCAAATTCGTTATACAATGCAGTACACATTATAACAAAACGTTGTCACTGTCCAGTCATGTAACCATTTGTTCTCTTTCAATGTTCTGAACAAATCCAGCATTGGCAGCTGGAACCACATCTGTGAACCATTGAAACTCGTCTAACAACAGAAAATATTGTCCTTGACAAGTTGTAGAGTGGACAGTCAAAAAGATGTAATAGTGGCCGTCCATCTGGTAGCACCATGGGCTCAAAACCTTGTACAAGACATGAGGTGTGTCCAGTCTCGGACTTAATGATGCTTAGGAGCTGTCCATATTTCAACTATTGGTTAAGACTAAAGATGAGATGTTATGTGATGGATATTAAATAGCATACCTCACAGAAAGGTGGTTGCAGTTTTATGTAGTCCCCAGTATGAACCGACAACAGCTTTGAACTGCTGCACCTTGCCATCCAAAAGGCTGCTGAGGTGTAGATTCACATGAAATGGTGGATCCATGTGCAGAAGCTGCTCAATCGTTGATTCAACTCCAAGTTCAGTTATGTTTACTGTCACGAACAGGAACTGGTCGCAAACACCTGATGGCTTTAAAACACACAGGATGTTAATGTGCATTGGGAATATATGTTAACCCCTACCATTCTTGCTGTTGCTGCAGTGTATATGGCCTTGTGGGCATTCAATTTCTTACTAGGAGTTGAATTAAGAAACCACTGGACTTCGTTGGAATTTAGTAAAGGTCATGTAGACCTTTATCACAACTGCAATAGATACACTGTTACATCACACAAGCATAAGTTAAATATGTACAAACCTTTCCATCTGGTCGTTGTAACAACTGCCTTCACAAAGTGGAGGTGCTCAATCGCAGAGAAATGAGCAGCGATGTCTCTGCTAGAAGCCTGCTTATATTCTGAATCCGCACATAAGAGTTGAAGGATTCAGGTCTAATAGGGAATTCGAAATTTTATACACTGAGGTGCTTTATGTGTACAACACCGAACCTCTCAGTGCAGAAGCTAGATGATGGTCTGAAGTCTTGCATGGACTGAACTAGATGTAATATGTAGTGGACCTTTTGCTTTCGCAGCATCTCAGACATGAAGTCTCTAACAGAGTGAACAAAATCTGTGGTTCCATGCTTCAGCCTTGGACAACTCGAAGAAATCACAGTATGCGATTTGAAAAACCTGAATATTAGAAGTAATTATAAAGTGATTAACATGTACGATAGCGTACCTTCGCAAGAACTTGTAACTCTCCCTCTGAAAGGAATGGGTACAGGATAAATACAGCCATCCTAGCTGGGCGGGAGGGGTGCCCCGCACCCTCTCCGGGGCGGCTTCGCCTCACACGCTGCCATACACTCACCTGTGCCTCCCACCGCTACCAATTCCTGGATCCGCCACTGACTAGTAACCCACCACTTCAGAGCAGCGATTCGCTTCGTGCTGGTTTTGCCCCGTTGATACATGGGAGAGACTTTCGACGAACAACTCTGGAACAACTAATGCTTGATAGATTCAAAATGGCGGTCTAGGTTACGCTTGCATAAGTCACAGTAGAACTCTAAACGAAAAGAAAAAGACACACTGTATAATATCAATACATATATACCAAACAAAAATAAACAAACCGCCACGGTTGCAGGACTTTGGCCAGCCACAAACTCGAGGTCAGCCATTGTTTCACAAATTTTGATTCGTTTGCCCGTTCATTTATTTACGGGATTCAATAATAGTTATGAATAATGATTTCCTCGTGGTCATTTTCTATACAAATTCATTGGCGGGATACAGATACCACACTACAGATTGTATGCATGTGTGCTGTGTGTAGATGTTTGCCTTGTGTGTGTTGCGTGACTTCGCGCAGAAACAGTTACAGTAAGGTCGTTCGAACGCATATTTGCCTCCTCGCGGTCTCTCTCGTAGCTGCTGCCTCCTATGTATATGCGATGAGCATAGTGGAAATAATATCGTGAGGCTGCTGCACTTACAAATATGATCTCCTTTCGGATTTTTGACTTGGCAGTCGGCAGTTAGAACTGGTACAGACTGTAAACACCTCGTAACAGAGCAGTAATCGTATTCGTTACGGTATGTTATCGGTTTGTAGCATATTGTAATTACAAGCTGTTCCTATGTGGCATTTCGAGTCCGTTTCATACTGTAAATTATTACGGTCCTGAATCAATCCCGAAATCGGCCGTGACTCGGAATGTAAAAGTCTAACGGTTCCGTATCAGGGTGAATTTTTTTCGTTGTGTATTTTAGAAATAGTAATTATCCTCATTTCCTGGCAATCATTAGGAACATTATTTACATGTAAGTACAGGAAATATGATGGCATAAAGTAGTATAGGGGTTAAAATCTAGAGACCTAACTGGTACTTAGCTTGGAAATAGTATTTCAAATAGTTTGTAAACATTTAATAATAAAGATACAGCGTACACAATTACTACACCATCTTCTTGTTTGCATATTTGGCCTGGGTTATCCTGAACGAAGAAAAAAAATTAACCACATAACCCTAACAACCGATGGATTCTTATACCATGTTCTCCAGTATCATAGACTGAAATAAACGTCATTTTAACACTCGTTCCATGAGAAACGGGTGCTTTTTAAGCGGTTTTTGTGGAATCACCATTAGGTGAAAATGTGTCGGTGATAAAGCGCATGACTTTAAAAATATAATTGTCACATTTTGCAATGATTTTGAACTATCTGTGCATTTTTCTTTTATTTTTTAGGCTCTTGGATCGCCGTCTGCAGTCTTCCAAAGTTAATCGGTCTTGCGGAGTGGACAAAAAAGTGCACTTCTTTTCTGAGTGTACTCGATGTGAATTAAAGCATATCATTTCATTCTGGTGTGTCATGTATCATTTTGGTGTAGTCTTTTACTCATTATAATACTTCTAGCTGTGGTGTTTAACGTCTGGGGTCGTATCGCACTTACCGATCCCCGTGCATGAATACCAACTATTACGCATGCATGCGCGTGTGCCTACGATACATACATGTACTGATACATCTACGGCGTTGCTCATAAACCAAGACAGTTAACAACAATTTATATATAGTGTCCAAGCATTTGGAGTCTTTTATCCTCTTTTAATCAAGTCCTTTTATTGCCAGATGTCTTCAAATTGTGCTCTGTCAAGTAATACCGAAGCTGTGTAAGCTTGAGATGACTAAGATCCTCTGCCGCCCAGTCAATCTCATCCATTTGTAAAGTAACCTTTGACCGCTTTGCGCTAAGGCTCCCATTTCTAATGATTCTACTCCGCTTCCTCGATTCATGCTCTGGATGCTTGCGTTGTCCAATTTTTTGGTACACTGCTCGAACTTGACTGACCACAGGACTTCAGAAAGCAACAGCAGTCCATCTGTATATTGTGAAGCAAGTTTGGCTTGCACAGCCTCAGCAGATACTTTAAGGCAACTGTTCACAGCAGACCCTTCAACTATGCTTTCTTCACCAGTGCGCCAGCACTGTGCAATGAAGTCCTGTACTGTTTACTGTTTGAGTATGTATAGGAATTAGCTATCATTACGCAATCGTACTAATTTCATATGCATTGAGCGAGAACGTGAATGGTGTTGTTGGATGATTGTAAGTGGAGTACATGATTGTAGGTGATGTGGGGTGAGTTTTTAATGGTGATGTCTGGTCTCAGTGGTTAGTGTTGGATGGTTAGGTTTACACTACTATTGATATGTACAAGTGCATGGTAAAGTCATATAATCTATTAAACTATTTGGCAAACACATGCTACTGTAGACCTTTGTGTCTCTATGTTTTCAACTGACATGAATAGCTCTAGTTTGGGTGCGAGACCAGATGGATTTCTGTGCAGACATAAATTATCTTCTCAGTGTGCACTCCACAAGCACCATAACCTGAATAACCTAGGTATCCGGCAGGAAGTTTGGCAAGACCTATTCGGAAAAATCGATTTTGTTTTTTAAAGTATTCGGAAAAATCGATTTTCAAGTCCACAAAAACCTGAAAAATCGTTGAAAGTTCGTAAGGCTTTGAGTGAAAAGGATGCAATTGATTAGAAAGCATTTAGAACTATCGAATTAGTATTCAGGAAAGGCATAGTTGGTATAATGAAGCTGCTGCTTCCATCGTGGAAGTTACCTGAAATAGCCACCATAAAACAACTGTTCAAAATTGTAGAAGAACCTGATGCAAGTAAGAGTGAGAAAGAGTTTCCATCCATTTCAATTGAAAACCCATTAGAGAAGTTACATGCAGTTGCAAACAGCATTGTCTTGTCAGCAAAGCGCTCTGCACCAAGTACATCAGTTGCAGTTCGTCGTCTCCTTTCACACCTGAGTACATTACCATTTTCTTATGTGCAGCAGTTGATGTCTGATGATGGGACAACACATTCTGATGGTCACTTGAGGTCCTTAATATTTCAACTGCTGCATATCTTCATCGTGGCCTTGAACTAATACCACCTGTTATTACTCGACATAAGTTAAGCCAGTGAAGTGGTGAAACTTGCTGTTGATACCATTTATTCCTACAACGTCTCAAGGCTTGCGTGGCTACCAAAGAAAAAACGATCTTTGTCATTGTTGAAGAAAATGAGCATAGATAATGTCGCAATCATGAAATCTCTCGTGTTAAAACGAGATGTGTCCGAAATCTACCAAGAGTATGTCATAAAACATGGTGCTCAATTTCCAAATACATCGGCTATGATAAAGTCCCTCTTTTACACTATCACAACTTTTATTAGAGGGGGAAGTAAGAAACAACAAATTAGAGCTTGAGTCGACTATATTAAAGTCAATTATCACACTGATAATTACCAATTGGTGGACAAAGTCATTGACATTGTTGCACCAGCCTCTGATGCTGACCAAACTATGAGGGAACAGCTGTATCTGCAGAGATCAACAGTGTTTACATTTTTATCATACACTTATGCACACCATGTTCTGGATGGTGTAAGACATCAATGTGAACCAACATTTGATGAGTTAAAACAAAGCAAACACACTGCAAATGACTATGAGATGAATGTTCGTCACCTGTACCTGAGTATTTTACAACTAGTTGATGACCTGAATGATCAATCCAATTCAAAACACCAGCAAATAATCCAATGGGTAAAGAATCAGCTAGAAATCTGCAAAACTATCAATGGCTACATTGCACCTGATGGTAAAACTGCTACATGTACATCTCACTTACCCCAATTTACCTTAGACCTTGTGACAGGTCGCAGCCCACGTATCAAGAACCACAGTAACTCATGTGGAGAACTGGAGTGTGAAGCTTGCCGTTGCCCATTTCTGATTCATGATCAGCTTAGATGGGCTGCACTGGAGAAAATTGTGTACTTTCTGATGTACTCGTCACAATTACATCAATGTGAAAGACGCACTTTCAGATATATGTCCCATGTTGTACATGATCTGCAACAACAGTATCAAATGAAGCACACTAGAAGCATTATGGCAGCAGATACTACATACATCATTTTTGATTTCAAGCAGAAATTTTGGGCTCGAGGTTTCAGAGAAGGCGGTGATGCTTACTATGTTATGCTATGGTTCGGAATGGGTGCATATGTGAAACCAGCAGACTTAAGTTTGGATAAGGATACAGCCCATGATGAGTTACCTAAGAACAAAGAGCTTGAAGAAGAGCTTCAAGAAGAGCTTCAAGAAGAGCTTGAAGAGTAGAGCTTCAAGAAGAGCTTCAAGAAGAGCTTGAAGAAGAACTTCAAGAAGAGCTTCAAGAAAAGCTTGAATATGAGCTTGAAGAAAAGCTTGAAGATGAGCTTGCAGAAGTGCTTGAAGATGAGCTTGAAGATGAGCTTGAAGATGAGCTTGAAGATGAGCTTGAAGATGAGCT
This sequence comes from Ephydatia muelleri, assembly GCA_013339895.1. Lineage (NCBI taxonomy): Eukaryota > Metazoa > Porifera > Demospongiae > Spongillida > Spongillidae > Ephydatia > Ephydatia muelleri. Next base: position 8,486,496 of record JABACO010000012.1, on the reverse strand, counting down.
TGAAGAAGAGCTTGGAAATGTGTCTGAAGTAGATGATGAAGTTTCTGGATCAGGCAGAGTGTGATGAAGAGTGTAGTGAAGAAATGTGTGAAATGATGCAGCCAAAAATGATACATCTTTAGAGGATGGTTCTTGTATAGAGACTGGCAAAAAATCAATGCATCTTCACTTTGTGGACTGCATTGTGCTGGATGATGAAAAGAGTGATGCTTTTATCGCCATTTCATGTATTGAGGCTGGATTAAGAGCAATCAAACATCATTACCCTCATCTAAAGCATGTAATTTTCCAAAGTGATAATGCCAAAATTTTGCTGGCAAAGTTACCAAGATGTACTTACATCAAGCTGCTATTGCATGCAACACTTGTTGCATATTACCACAATGAAGCTGCAGCTGGAAAAGATGTGTGTGATTCACATTTTGCTCACCAACAGTTGAGAGTTGAAGCCTATATTGCAGAAGGAGAGTGGAGAAGAAAAGTGTCAACTCCAAAGCAACTTGCTGTTGCTCTAAGCACAAAATGTGTTAAGAATACAACTGTCCTTCTAATGAAACCAAAGCATGATTGTCCATTCATGGCAGTAAAACTTCCCCCAATCAAAGGCATTTCAACCTATTTGGCTGCTCATTATGACCACCACTCTGAAACCCCTCAAGTTTCTTTTTTTTTTCACAACCTTGGACAGTCTGTATACCATCATACATAACAAAGCTGATTCCTGCTCCATTTGATTCCTATGACCAAGACCCATTTGGAATTCCAGGAGTAAACTTTAGTGGTTGTAGAGTACAATTTGACAATATGGATTCTGAGGTTGATGCCTCTAAGGCTCGTTGTCGATTTATTGCTAGACCAGTTAAGAAGAGTAAACAGCAATAAGCCAAGGAGAAGTCAGAATCCATTAAGGCAGAATCTATGAAGGATGTATGCAGTATTTACCCACAATGCACACGTTGCCAATACCACTTTAAGACTGCTCTTGGCAGAGAGAGGCACAAATGTAAAGGTCCCCCCATGCAATGCAGTGGTGTGTCTATGGCTGTTCACTATGCTAATGAAGTACTAAGCACTCGAGACTTCACAGTAAATGGGCAGGCAAGAGCAATGATAACCTCAATTACAAATCCTGGAACTTCAACATATGCATCGTTTGAGGTAAATTTCATTGCTGGTTGGGCACACTGTCAGAAGAACCAACACCCTGAGCTCAGCACAAGAGTACAGGACTTCATTGCACAGTGCTGGCGCACTGGTGAAGAAAGCATAGTTGAAGGGTCTGCTGTGAACAGTTGCCTTAAAGTATCTGCTGAGGCTGTGCAAGCCAAACTTGCTTCACAATATACAGATGGACTGCTGTTGCTTTCTGAAGTCCTGTGGTCAGTCAAGTTCGAGCAGTGTACCAAAAAATTGGACAACGCAAGCATCCAGAGCATGAATCGAGGAAGCGGAGTAGAATCATTAGAAATGGGAGCCTTAGCGCAAAGCGGTCAAAGGTTACTTTACAAATGGATGAGATTGACTGGGCGGCAGAGGATCTTAGTCATCTCAAGCTTACACAGCTTCGGTATTACTTGACAGAGCACAATTTGAAGACATCTGGCAATAAAAGGACTTGATTAAAAGAGGATAAAAGACTCCAAATGCTTGGACACTATATATAAATTGTTGTTAACTGTCTTGGTTTATGAGCAACGCCGTAGATGTATCAGTACATGTATGTATCGTAGGCACACGCGCATGCATGCGTAATAGTTGGTATTCATGCACGGGGATCGGTAAGTGCGATACGACCCCAGACGTTAAACACCACAGCTAGAAGTATTATAATGAGTAAAAGACTACACCAAAATGATACATGACACACCAGAATGAAATGATATGCTTTAATTCACATCGAGTACACTCAGAAAAGAAGTGCACTTTTTTGTCCACTCCGCAAGACCGATTAACTTTGGAAGACTGCAGACGGCGATCCAAGAGCCTAAAAAATAAAAGAAAAATGCACAGATAGTTCAAAATCATTGCAAAATGTGACAATTATATTTTTAAAGTCATGCGCTTTATCACCGACACATTTTCACCTAATGGTGATTCCACAAAAACCGCTTAAAAAGCACCCGTTTCTCATGGAACGAGTGTTAAAATGACGTTTATTTCAGTCTATGATACTGGAGAACATGGTATAAGAATCCATCGGTTGTTAGGGTTATGTGGTTAATTTTTTTTCTTCGTTCAGGATAACCCAGGCCAAATATGCAAACAAGAAGATGGTGTAGTAATTGTGTACGCTGTATCTTTATTATTAAATGTTTACAAACTATTTGAAATACTATTTCCAAGCTAAGTACCAGTTAGGTCTCTAGATTTTAACCCCTATACTACTTTATGCCATCATATTTCCTGTACTTACATGTAAATAATGTTCCTAATGATTGCCAGGAAATGAGGATAATTACTATTTCTAAAATACGGCATTTCGGGTAGTGGTTTACTTTACGGAAACCTATGCATTTCGTACCGTGCATGTCTATAGCCATCTAACACAGCAAATCCTCTTGTCTGACGATATGGATTGTTATTTAATCTTTCTTATTTATACGCATAGAAACGTGGCACAGTGTAAAGAAGCTTCTCTCCGTATTGCAATACAGTACGGGCACAGACTGAGAGACACGGTTGTTATTACCGTCACAATGACAGACATGGCCACAGAAGAAGTAACGAAACTCCCCGCTAGAAGTCGCATGATTAAATCGCATGCAAATTGAAAAGGCACAGAGTGCACGCGCACTAATTCAGTCTCGGTGGGCATTTGTTAGGTTAGAATTGATACGCATGCGCAAGGCATTTGAACTTTAATTAAAGAGTGGTTGTAGGTAGGTGGCACGTAGCAGATGAAGTTGAAAAGTAGTGTTTCAGTTAGACCTTCGTTTCGCGCGTGTGTATTAAATGACGTTCAGTTTGAGCAAGGCCTCACTCTTGTCTTTATCTTTTTCTTTGTTTTTTCAGGCTTGTATATACCGGTCTGGACTGAGAGACGTCTAAATACAGCGGTAAGACCGGTTCTGGTAGGATTTATACCCTTAATATACACATTTAACGGTTTACCTGCCGCTGTCGTACCCGCTGGTGTCGCTTATAAGCGACAAAATGATGTGTTGATACTTACGCGAATGTAACTGTTCGTGCGTACGCGTTCCAAACCTTGGATATAATACAAGCATCTAAACACGGAACCACACAGTTTTAGTAACTTTACGTTTAGTAGATTTGTGTGTCTTTGCATTATTAGCCGACAGGATACAGTGTAATCCCAGGACGTTTCACACTTAAGTTACTCACTCGACACCATTTTTTTTTGGTGCCCATTGCTATGCGTTGATGTGTGCATGCAACATCACATGATCAGTCTTTATGTGGACTCATTTAACCAACAAGAATTACTAAGAGCTCATCCATTGCAGGCAGCAGGAAAACAAATTCAGTATATGTACAGTTATGGCTTTTTCACGGTAGTTACTGTCACTATTTCTCTGCATATCTGGCATAACGAAATAAACAATGTCTAGAGTGGGTGAAATGGATGGAAGAAGAGAAAAGGATAATAGAAAATAGATCAATTCTATTATGATTATTCAGTAGCTTGGGTGTGTATGTTCATTTATTAGTATTCCATTGTTATTTCAATCTGCAGCAGGGAAACAGAATTAGCAGATATAACGATTGAATTGGAAAACATGGATGAGGAGAGGGATGTTAGAGACAATGGAAGAGAAGAAATGGGGAAAAGAAAAAAGTGGAAAAGAAAACAGATCGGTTTACCTCAAAGGTTTTTGTACTATTGATTTGTGTTATGTAGTTGCACGTGTGGGTTGTTTTTACTGTAGGTTTGTATGTTCAGGGTCAAATCAACAAGCCTCGCGCCACCATGCTCTCTAATTTGGCTTATTTTATATTTTATGTGTTACCCTTACTATGATACGGGACAGTTTCTGAGAAAATGTCCCCTCGTTTAATGTTATAAAATTGCCTAACGTTTGGAATCACTATAACTTCCAAATACATGCAATAATGGTGATCGAGCTGCTGTGGTGGGAAGATATGTGCCATTTGAATATTACACGCTTGTGTATATATTTACAAAGATTTAAAATCTTCAGTTTCATATATATAGGAATGCTTGCATGCTGCACTCAGTCAGCAAACATTGTGGTCATTTTACCACAATATAGAAAATAGTGGACAGAAGTTCTAGCTATTCAAGCGTAAGGCATTTTTATGACGTTTTATATTCATATGCAAAAGGCTCATTTTCTTGGGAACTGTTCCATTTTGTTTTCCATTTTCAGTATGTAGTTACATGGTTGTGTGGTTGGTTTATGTTCATTGAATTTGTATTCCATTTTTATTCCAATCGGCAGAGAATCGGCAGATCTGATGCTTGAAGTGAAAGACCACATGGGAATTGGTTCACCTCAAAGGTTTGTGTACTGTTGATTGGTATTATTTAGTTGCATGGGTGGGTTATTTTTGATGTGTCATCAGCATGGTGGCGTGAGACTTTTGATTTGACTAAGAATGACCTTTTCATTTATTTAGTATTCCATTGTTATTTCCATCAGCTGCATGGAAAGAAAATCAGCAGATCTAACGTTTGAAGTGAAAGACAACATGGATGAGGAAAAGAATGTTAGAGAAAAGGGCAAAAGAAAAAAGAAGAGGAAAAGAACAAAGTCAGTTCACCCAAAGGTTTCTGTACTCCTGATGTTATTTAGTTTCATGGGTGGGTTATTTTTGATGTGTCATCAGCATGGTGGTGTGAGACTTTTGATTTGACTAAGAATGACCTTTTCATTTATTTAGTATTCCATTGTTATTTCCATCAGCTGCATGGAAAGAAAAGCAGCACTTGTGGTAAAAAGAAAAAGGAAGAGGAAAAGAACAAAGTCAGTTCACTTGTAAGGTTTCTGCACTATTGATTGGTTTTCAGTTGCGTGGGTGGGTTCTTGCTGTGGGGGTGTATGTATATACAGTGCTCCAAATGAAGAGCTGCCTAAACTGAATTTTGGCTTATGTCTTTTCAACGTATCATATTTAAAGCAGGGCAATTACATTTTCGCATTCAGCAAACACTTCTGTGTAAGAAACTGTGGTGTTAATCTAATTAGCACACGTAAACAAAGCTTGGCTACTTGTAAACAAATAACAGTGCTCAATAACTTTTTCAAGTGAACGGGACATAATGTCCTGTCACTTGAAAATTGGTCGGACATAATCAAAATTTGGAAGGACAAAGTAAAATCATTGTAAACTTAAAGTATATGGGACAGTTTCCGCGAAAATTGCCCCACGGATATATTATAAAATGTTATAAAAATGCATCGCGGGTGAATCGCTATAACTTCCCAATGGTTAACGCTATCGACTTCCTATTTTCAACACTTCATACTACACCATTTCACTACGGGAAAACTTATTTTGGGACCTTGCACTAGTTCCTTGCTGATGCTACGAAGTCCGATACCCCATGGGGTTCAAAACCGCCACATCTTCAGCTAGGAGAGTTTAAATCGCTTCAAATTCAGTATGTACGTACAGGGGTCCTGTTGCTATTGATGTGTTCAGTTCGTTAACTTTCACTCTATCCGTCACGGAGATACAGCTGTGCAAAGTTAATGCACATTTCCCGCTCGATTGCACCATTTTTGCATGCAACCCGTGTTCCATTCTCCCAATCCACAATAAATTTTGATAACTTCTTTGTTCCGCCCATTTCTCCCTTAAACTAAGCTAGCCGTTCCCAACTGTTTTTGTCTCACTCAGGCAGTGAGTTTATGCGGGAAAGTTAAAAGAAGAAGAACGCTGCTCAGTTCCAGACGATCGTACCAAATTAACGGACCCAAGTGAATGGTTGCAGTATAACCTTGCGCCTTCCACATCGCCGGCAGTATTCAAAACGGCACGCGTAAGGCTATTTGCTACGCACTCGCATAATCCTCTAGTCGTGTAATAAAGCTTTCCTATTTGCCATCATCTTGCTAAAATCATCGTCTTATATCTGCCACGCCCACTCGGCTACGATTGCAATGATTTCGGTCTCACAACTTTCAGCTCACACATAGTACATGAACTCATGCTGGCTCCCACTTGTGCACACACTTGCATTGTTGCGTACATGGCCCTGTACACTATCGTATGGCGTATTTTCTTATACACAACCACACACACACACACACACGCACATGCAACACACACACACACACATGTACAGCGTACTTGCACACACCAGTTATACATGTGGCAAACAATACACCTGTCTGATGATGGTACAAACACTCTCACTCACAAACATTGCCACATGCACATATCATTTCAACTGTACTTGTGCATGCCTGTACAGACCACTGATTCTATGTAAATTTGTGTACCAAGCTTTCTGTACATGTATCGTGTCTCCAAGGATTGAATACATTGTGTCCCCATCTGGTACTCTAAATGTACACAAACATTGCACACTTGCACACACACACCACTGTATAAATGTGGCAATACACATGCAAAAACGCTCACACAGACACACAGACACACACACATAGACACACACACAACATACACACACACACACAGACAGATACACACAGACACACACACAGACACACACACACACACACAGAGAAACATACACACTGACACATGCAGGCATGCACAGACACATGCACTGACATACTCAGACACACACAACACACTCTCACACGACAGACACATACACAGACACAGACACACACAGACATGCACAGAGACACACAGACATGCACATGAAATACACAGACACACACACACGACATACACACAGACACGCACAGACAAGACTCACACACACGAAATTCACAGACACACACATGCACAGACACACGACAGACAGACACACAGACGCAGGGCACACATGGACACACAAGCATAGACACACACATGCACAGACACACACATGCAGACGCACACACATGCACAGACACACACACGCACACACACAAGATAGACACATGCCATACACACACAACAGACACAGACACACAAGCACACAAAGACACACGCACGAAATACACAAACACACCTACAGACACACACATGAAATACACAGACACGCACACAGACACGCACACAGACACGCAGACATACATGCACACAGACTCATACAAAAAAATGCATATAGACACACACACACGAAATACACACTGATAGATACACACATGGAGACACACAGAGACACACATGTAGCTACATGTACCTATGTATATGTACCGTCTCTAAAGTGCGAGCTCTATGTCATATACTCCCAAAGAATTGGTCCTCAGCCCCCATAGGATTGGTGTGTCCGTACCACTGTATGCATGTGGCAAAGTATATCACTGTATTCACCACAGCACTGGGCCCATGGTACAATATTAAAAAGTGTGTGGGGGGGTTGGCTGATTTCTTTTGAGCAAAATGAATAATTAAATATACAAGTCTACGTGTAGAGATGCACGAATTTATTTTTAAATCATGATGCGTATGATGTTGTCATCGAAAAAGTTGTTGTCGGCTATCATTCCTTGATGAGATTTACACAGTGGGCCAAAAATTGTGGTGTGTGTGTGGAAGGTCCCTGCAGCAACGTGCATAAGACTTTAAGTTCTTACACACTCACATCCATCTTTATGTAGTTAAGTACAATTGTGTAATAAAGCTTTCCTGTTTGGCAAAATCCTTGATCCTTGAACAACTTCTTATCATTCTTTATGCCTCCACTACTCAGCTAGGTGGCTTGTGTACCAGTTGCAGAGACTTGAGTCTCTCTTTGTCCATACAATATTTAGCTCACACAGAGTACATTAACATGCCCTCATGTTGGTTCACACACCCTGATGCATGTGTATATGTTGTGCAAATGCGTCTGTACATCCTGAGCACACACACACACACACACACACACACACCAATCTCTGTGTGTTTCCTCTGTATTGTTGCAAGCAGACGTATACTCTTCTCTCATCTAGCACTCTGTACAAGTGCTCGTCTGACCTGTAAAAAAGCCTTTTCGGAGTACAGTATAATGAATATCGTCACTAGCATGCAATCGATATGTCTGTAAACTTACCTGACCTACCACGATCTGCAACGATAAGGGAGATACAATAATTTCATCGCAGGTCTCACAGGCCTACTGTTTTCATCAGCACAATGTTGTGTGTCCCGTGTCGCACTAATTGAATGCAGCGAATTAAACGAGTGTACATGAACTCAGATTGCTGTTCCTCACCATAAGTACAAAGTATGTAGTGCCTTGCTATAACCTTCTACGAGTAGTCATTTAATTTACTGCATACAAATTAGTACAGTGCGACACGCAACACTGTGCTGCCTCTTCTAGTTGAAGAAGGATGAACCACGAAGTTTTTTTTGAAGGGCGATGGTTCTGCCTGGTGATGAATTACCTATCATTGCTGATTGCGGTAGGTCAGGGCCCGTAGTAAGTTTACACAGACACAATGGATAGCAATATTCAGTAATTCCACGAGCACTCAGATAAACAGAAGCCTCTTGAGCTTGTTTGCTAACCATGGCATATCCTTACATGTATGACTTGTCCCTTGTGTCAGGGGACAGTCCTATAAGGACACAATGTATGCATAAAGGACCACTCCTATGACACTACAGTGTACACGTTGCTACATGTGCCTACATGTGTAGACATGTCTCATGAGCTGTTCAATGATAGATCAAAAATGCATGTGCAGAGAAGGCATTCAGTGAGAGAAAATGTGTGTACCATCATTATCAGAGAGCACTACTGTTTTTTTTTCCACATGAACAAGTGTGTGCTTTGTGCAACACGTGTCTGTGCACATGTGCGAGTCTGTATGTGCGTCTGTATATCTGTGTGTGTGTCTGTGCATGTGTGTATCTGTATGTGTGTCTGTGTGTATTGTGTGTGTATGTGTCTGTTGTATCTGTGCATGTGTGTCTATATGTATTTTGTGTGTGCGCGTCTGTGTGCAAGTCTGCGTGTCTGTGTGTTTCTGTGTGTGTGTGTCTGTCGTGTGTGTATGTTCCTGTGTGTGTCTGTGCATGTGTGTGTCTGAGTGTTTTGTGTGACTGTCTCGTGTGTGTGTGTCTGTGTATTTCGTGTGTGCCTGTGTATGCATGTGTGTCTGTGTGTGCTAGTGTGTGTTTCCATGTGTGTGTGCATGTGTGTGTGTGTTTGTCATATGTGTGTGTCGTGTGTTTTGTGTGTCCTGTGTATGTGTGTGTGTGTTTGTATGCGTCTGTGTGTATGTCATGTGTGTGTCTGTGTGTGCGTTAGTGTGTGTGTTTGTATGCGTCTGTGTGCATGCCATGTGTGTGTCTGTGTGTGCGTTTGTGTGTGTGTGCGTTTGTGTGTCTGTGTGTGTGTTTGTATGCATCTGTGTGTATGCATGTGTGTCTGTGTGTGCTAGTGTGTATTTCCATGTGTGTGTGTGCGTGTGTGTGTGTGTTTGTCATGTGTGTCGTGTGTTTTGTGTGTCCATGTGTGTGTCTGTGTATCTGTGTGCGTGTGTTTGTATGCGTCTGTGTGTATGTCATGTGTGTGTCTGTGCGTTAGTGTGTGTGTGCGTTAGTGTGTCTGTGTGTGTGTTTGTATGCGTCTGTGTGTATGTCATGTGTGTGTGTGCGTTAGTGTGTCTGTGTGTTCATTTGTGTGTCTGTGCGTGTATGTCATGTGTGTGTGTGCGTTAGTGTGTCTGTGTGTGCATTTGTGTGTCTGTGTGTATGTCATGTGTGTGTGTGCCTGTGCATGTGCATGTGTGTGTTATGCAAGCTTGGTACACAAATTGAAATGCAATCAGCTGAATTGAATAGAATACATGTACATGTGCATATGACAATGTTTGTGAGTGAGAGTGTTTGTACCATCATCAGACAGGTGTATTGTTTGCCACATGTATAACTGGTGTGTGCAAGTACGCTGTACATGTGTGTGTGTGTGTGTTGCGTGTGCGTGTGTGTGTGTGTGTGTGTGTGTGGTTGTGTATAAGAAAATACGCCATACGATAGTGTACAGGGCCATGTACGCAACAATGCAAGTGTGTGCACAAGTAGGAGCCAGCATGAGTTCATGTACTATGTGTGAGCTGAAAGTTGTGAGACCGAAATCATTGCAATCGTAGCCGAGTGGGCGTGGCAGATATAAGACGATGATTTTAGCAAGATGATGGCAAATAGGAAAGCTTTATTACACGACTAGAGGATGATGCGAGTGCGTAGCAAATAGCCTTACGCGTGCCGTTTTGAATACTGCCGGCGACGTGGGAGGCGCAAGGTTATACTGCAACCATTCACTTGGGTCCGTTAATTTGGTACGATCGTCTGGAACTGAGCAGCGTTCTTCTTCTTTTAACTTTCCCACATAAACTCACTGCCTGAGTGAGACAAAAACAGTTGGGAACGGCTAGCTTAGTTTAAGGGAGAAATGGGCGGAACAAAGAAGTTATCAAAATTTATTGTGGATTGGGAGAATGGAACACGGGTTGCATGCAAAAATGGTGCAATCGAGCGGGAAATGTGCATTAACTTTGCACAGCTGTATCTCCGTGACGGATAGAGTGAAAAGTTAACGAACTGAACACATCAATAGCAACAGGACCCCTGTACGTACATACTGAATTTGAAGCGATTTAAACTCTCCTAGCTGAAGATGTGGCGGTTTTGAACCCCATGGGGTATCGGACTTCGTAGCATCAGCAAGGAACTAGTGCAAGGTTCCAAAATAAGTTTTCCCATAGTGAAATGGTGTAGTATGAAGTGTTGAAAATAGGAAGTCGATAGCGTTAACCGTTGGGAAGTTATAGCGATTCACCCGCGATGCATGTTTATAACATTTTATAATATATCCGTGGGGCAATTTTCGCGGAAACTGTCCCATATTTCAATAATAATAAAAATAATAATATTCAGTATAGCAGTGGAGAAAGGGGGTGGGAGGTCATGACCATACTCGTCCAGCTGATGTATTGATTGCTGGGTGGGATAGAGGCAAACATGCAGCTTTGGATATCACCGTGGCTTTCACCACTTTGCCCTGCCATCCTACCTGAAGCTAGTCATCACTCTGGAGCTGCAGCTATTGGTGCTGAGCTAAGAAAGCTTAATGCTAACAGCACCAAGTGCATGGAACTGGGCTGGACATGTATCCCCATAGCTGTTGAAACATTTGGTCATTGGGGTAGGGAGGCTCAGAGTGTTTTGTCTAGGTTGGCATCCCACCTGTCGATTAGCCTCTCCCAGCCCAGAGCTGCAGTGGTTGCCGACATTTATAGACGTCTCAACATCATCTTGGTGAGGTCGGTGTCCAGAGCCATCCTCTCCAGACTACCACAATCAGGCTGAATTTATTTAACTAATTGTAACTTTGTTTAGATAATTAACACATTTATTACTCGTATTTGGTTCGTATGTCATGTATACTTGACAATTGAAATTAGAATAATATTTTCATAATTATTTAAATCAACAACAGGGAAAGTGAACCAGCAAATCTAATACCTGAAAAGGAATACGACAAGTTCACTGAACAATCAGCAATGACGGGAAATGAGTATTTGGATGAGGAACAGAGTAAGAGAATAATGTAGCCTTGTGATGTCAGGGTTTGCTTGGCACTCACTGTGCACTTAATTATGGTTTTACACTTTGATACAAAGTATTGATAGTGGATTTGTTATCCTAACTGTATGTATAAGCTTTAATAGGTGTGGATTCCCACAGTTGAAAAGAGGCAGGTATGTAAAGGCATTTGCAGTAGATCATGTGAATTTGAGCTACACACAAGTCCCTTCAAAATGTATAGAAGGGCTTTTTTTTTTCTCTCCCAAACCATGTCAATTAGTATGCACACTTGTGTAGTTGCGTTCATGGCATTAGAAGAAAGGAAAAGTAGTGGGCAAAAGGTGGACTACGGTCCATCGTGGAAGGAGCAGTATCCCTGGGTAGTCTCCATACAACAGGATGATGGTACAGTGGCAGAGCTTCTCTGTGAGCTATGCAGCCAACTAAATGGCACTAAGCAAGCTGGCATGCTCTTTTGCTGTTGCACAGCTGCCATATGCATGATGGAATGTGTGGTGTTCAATGCAATCTTTATGAAGGGAAGTGCAGGGTGCAGTGGTCCATACACCAAGCTTGTATGAATCCTCATTAAGCCTGGTGCAAAATCTACAGTGGATAACGTGATACTTGTTGCTAAAAAAATTTCCATGAATTTTAATCTTATCTTGAATTTTTCTTAACAGCCAAATCATAAACTAATCAGTCGATCAACTATTGCACATGCACATTATGGCTACAAAAATAGCGTATCTTTGTTTCAACTCAGCTCTAGATTTAATTACTTCCACTTTAGTATGTTCTGAGTGCCACATTGGTGATTATGTGTCATAATTGCTCAACGTGTGTTGCTATATGTTTAGTTGGTTAGACACTGACCTTAAGGATCTATGGGATATAGAATACCCTGGGGCCAGTTATGTTATGCTTAGGATGCCTACAGCCTAAATCCCTCAGGTATTCTAAGTGATGTAGATCCCTCAGTTTCAGTGACTAACCATTATATAAAATGTGGCAAAACCACCAAATGTCACTAGAATGCTGAAATGGTGAAACGTAAAATATATCTGCTTCTGCTCAACATGTGTGTTGCTATATGTTTAGTCGGTTAGACACTGACCTTAGGGATCTATGTGATTTAGAATACCCTGGGGCCGTTATGTTCTGCTTAGGATGCTACAGCCTAAATCCCTCAGGTATTCTAAATGATGTAGATCCCTCAGTTTCACTGTCTTACCATTATACAAAATGTGGCAAAACCATCAAATGTCGCTAGAATGCTGAAATGGTGAAACATAAATATCTGCTTCTTGTGCCCCAAGTACCACAGTGTAATGTATGTTTGTCTCTTGCAGGAGAGAGCGTCCACATGAAATATCTTCCCAACCTAAAGAGGCGAAAAAAAGATGACGCCGAAAATGAACAGGAAGCTGTTGCATATGCTGATAAGAAAGTAGAAAATGCCAGAGCTGAAGTAGCAGTTGCTGAATCAAAATTAGCGAAGGCTATGAAAAAACTAACTAAGGCTGAACAAGAAGTATCTGCGGCAGCATATGATGATGACGCAAAGAAAATTGCTGTACTACATCGAGACTTGGCTGTTACATCTGTACACAGTGCCAATACAAATTTAGACAATGCCAATGCAATTCTAAAGAATGCCATTGCCCTACAATGTTTGAAGATTGCAACTGCTGCTGAACACGTGAATGTAATGCACCCACCTGGTGAGTAGTTATTCATCAGTTGGGTACAAATACGTATTGTGCTATAGTGCAGCTTCGAGTATTTGATCACAATTTTGTGATCAAATACTCAAGGCTGCACTTTAGCACAATACGTATTCTATGCTGCTTACATGTACAAACTTTGTAAGTAAGCGTAAACTTTCTGGTCAACTATGAATATTTAAATCCTTCTCTGTTGTGGATGAATAGATGAGTCAAAAGTTTAGCATGGTTTTCCCAGAACCTAATTTGAAGACTTATAGTGATCTTGATACAATCTACTTTTTTGGTGCCATTGTACTCTTTATGCACTATGAATGATGTTATTTTCCTCAAACAGTTGAATGTTGCACAGGTCTTCAGCTAATACAGAATTGATATTTGTTCCCTGCCTGAAGTACGGCTGTTTTTGTACTTATGCGTATGTGCTTAGCCAGCTCCATGCATGTGCACTGGTAAGTGCATATACATGCAGTAAACTCTGTTATTATAGCAGTTGGTATATTGCTGTGATTTTATAATAGAGACTCATTTGACAATAGTACTACATGTATGTGGCGCAGGCGAATTAGAGTGGAAGGTTGGTGCTTGCATCCTCTCGTGTCCCTGTCAAGTTGGGCTAAATGGATAGACCGCTTTGAATGCTGTGACTTTGGTAAATGGATGCGATGATGAAAAGAAATGGTTGTGGTTTCTAGTGCGGCTACCTGTGAAAGTGCAGACACGTGGGGAAGAAAATTTTATTTTGGAAGCCAAAGGAGCTATGGGTCATTCCATGTCAAATGAGCAGGAGTTGTGACTCATGTCTTCCGATTTTGCTCAAACCTCTCATATATGATTGATCTTGATATGAAAGTGACTTGCACCATTTCTTGTGTTAATAACCTTAATGATTTAGGAAATACATGCCACTGAATAATTCGTTTTTTCATAAAAGCTACAACTTTGCACACATATACCTTGGCCACAATACATTTGACAGAGGGTTTTTTGGCTTCAAATTGAAGGCCATGGTCAGTAGAACTGATCTATGATGATTATGTTGGGGTGTAGTTAAAGGGTTAATTCAAAGCACTTTTTCCAATATTGAGGTGTCGTCCATGTTGAAATACAATGTATTTTTTACACAAGTGAAGGGACTATCAATGTCAGTATTTTTCAGAGAAAAAAAGTCTGTGTATTGATTACCCCTGAGAACCACGCAAGGTTTTATCTGAGGGCGCCTTTTTTTTTCACATTAAAATTCATTTTTGTTTACATAGCTTCCAAGTGTGTTATGTAACTGTCTTACCACAGCTACCCACCTGTGGGTTTATCAATTAGCACGACTAGTGTTTCCTTATTTGGGCAAGTGTGCGCGTTTTTTTTTCTATACGAAGTGTTTTGTGTCTTGCCGAGATCAATCTATCTTTAGAAGTATTGTCGTGACCCGTTCGGCGCCACATACATTTGCACCTTCGAGTTGCATCAGAAAAGCTTATAGCAGAATGTCCATCTCTGTATTTGCGAAGTGGAGACTTGCGTGTGTACTTCAACAGGTCACGACAATACTTGTAAAGATTGATCGATCGCGACTTGATACAAAACACTTTTTAGAGAGAAAAAAACACGCGTGCTCTTGCCCACATAAGGAAACACTATCTGCTGAGTCATGCTACTTGATAAACCCACACGTGGGTAGCTGTGTTAAGACAGTTACATAACACTC
Source organism: Ephydatia muelleri (assembly GCA_013339895.1). NCBI lineage: Eukaryota > Metazoa > Porifera > Demospongiae > Spongillida > Spongillidae > Ephydatia > Ephydatia muelleri. The sequence goes on along the minus strand of JABACO010000012.1, from coordinate 8,471,436 downwards.
TTGGAAGCTATGTAAATTAAAATGAATTATAATGACAAAAAAATTGCGCCCTCAGATAAAACCTTGCGTTGTTCTCAGGCGTAATCAATACACAGAATCAATGCACAGACTTGCTGACATTGATAGTCAGTGTAAAAAAAAAGAATTCAACATGGACACCTCAATATTGCAAAAGGTGCTTTGAAGTTGCTACAAATTTAACCTTTTAACCACACCCCAAAATAATCATCATAGATCAGTTCTACTGACCATGGCCTTCAATTTGATCCCCAAAACCCCTCTGTCAAATGCAAATGTATTGTGACCAAGAAATATGTGTGCAAAGTTGCAACTTTTATGAAAAAATTTAAATATTCAGTGTCATGTATTTCCTAAACCATTGAGGTTATTAACTCAAGAAATGGTGCACTTCACTTTCATATCAAGACCAACATATATGAGAAGTTTGAGCATAATCGGAAGACATGAGTCACAACTCCTGTTCATTTGACAATGGAATGACCCCTAGAAAAGTTCGGGGTTTGCAGGATTGAACATTATGTTTTGCAAAGTCCCTCTCATCTCCCCATTGTACTATTTCTTTGTCTTGTCATCACATGCAGCTGGGCCATCAAGTAATGGACTAAGACCAGAAGGTACATGCTCTCTCTTCCACTATGTCTATTACTAGTAACTCCAGAAAGTTGTGTATTATATACTAGACTCGGCCACGTTTTTTGGCACTAATGTAAGTACTAGGTAAGGCAGTACATATGTTGTGCTGAATTTATGTATCAGCATAGTGTAGATGTATGTTATATTCTCTTCTTAATCTCACCCTCCTTTTCCTCTCAAAAATGGGATTGATGACCTTGCACTGATTTCAGTTGAAGCCCGTGTGATTTCTGCATGCACATACACAGACAAGTATGAAAAAGGTTAGTTTTGTTGTCATCAATATTGGTTTAGTATTTTGCACCAATTATAGTGCCACCCACCCAGAATTTTCACTTGCAGGCGTGTGATTCTCGCTCAACTCACACTTGGCTAATAAGCTTAAATCGTGCAAGCTAATATTTGAATAGAAAAATGTATTTATTTTCAAGCTTCATTTTAAGCTTCTAATATTGAATGTGGCAACTTTATTGCACAGTAAGTTAGTGTTACATACTGTACGCGCGCACTGTACATGCACAAATTTACCGTGGACGTGTCAGCATAGCATTGTTGCTTGCTAGTGATAACAGGGGGGAGGGGCAATGCCTTAAATCATTTGTCGAGTGGCACTCACAATAGATGCTTGTAAAGAGAACTCACTCACTTGCGAATTGCGCTCGAGCATGACTTGACTCGCGTTCAAGTGTTAACTTGTGAGTGGAGGGCACAGTATTGTAGAAGAATTTTGCACTTTCTCCCCCACCTATGGTTTATAGCCATGTACATAAAGGTAGTTAATGCATATCTGCAACTTAATTTCGTGTTTCAGAGATCGCGCATGTGTCCTGCATGAACTCTTAACCTATCTCTGGTGGGTCTGGTCCTCGATACCTCATGCAGGACCAAATAAGGGGGTGTGTGGGATCCGCCCCCCAGCAGCAGGTGAGAGGTGGGCGGATCAACTGCCCAATGTCAAGGGGAATTCGTGACACCCAACAATTGTACTACGGTATTACAACTAGTTCAAATATATGCAGCATGCATACCGAGTGTAAACCTGAAATCCCAGGCCTGGCAGTAGCGCTGACGAGATAAAACCTCCTCAGGGGACTTAAGGTCGGGTGCAATGTTTTTTTTCACGCTTAAATTGCTTCGTGGCTGATTTATTGTTTTGTTGCAAGTACGCTTCAAAATGGCACAGATGATACACCATTAGAATCAATCGTCTTTGAACAAGGAATTAGAAATACTGTTTTTTAACACATGGATGATCTTATCTCAAACGATACGGTTCGCTGAAGTAGATCCATTTTAAAAACAAACTTGTCAAAAGGTGGAAGGATAGCCAGGGGCGTCTGTTGCCTTTGTTGGGTACTGAATGTTGGTGGAGATATGAAAGAACCAAATTTGAGGCCTGCTTGTGGAAGAGCATTCCTAGAAGGACAATAGCCCCGATAACATGGATTTCTAATGGCAGCCAACACCTAAGTACCGTATTCACAACGTTACTACCAACGAGTGAAGAATGGTAATGGAAAGCAGGGGTTCGTAACCTGTTAGCACTATGTGTGGGGATTAAAACTATGTAACTTACTATCGAAAAAGCAGGGGTTTAGTTTTCTGCCTTTTGAGACTTTCACAGCGATTCCATCTATGCGGCCATTTCATGTTTTCTAGACGGCCAATTTCATTGAAGCCGGAGCGAGAATGCTATACGTCTGGCAGCTTCTCATAATGAACTGAACTCTCCATTCTCATAACAGGTAATAGAGCAGTCAAAGGTAGCGAATGTAATCCTAACTTAGAATCGGGAAACTCGAATTGTGAGACACCATGCATGAGCTTCTCTATAGCTGATGCTGGCAAATTGCTAAGTATTTTTATCTATGTACTATATGAAGCTGATGCGTGGTGCTAGTATGTGAGCGCATGGCTCACCAGAAGTAGCTAAGTGCTTCTTAGCACTCCAGAACAAATTAAGACGGTGAATTACAAGAAGCTTTCAGATATCCATAGACGTCTGTACGTTGGAAAATGTTATGTGACGTATTTGATTGTTTTCAAACATGGACAGATAGTATTAATTTTCTATGTATAAATAATGCCTTTTCGCTTTCATCTTGTGAGCAGCAGAATCAACAACATAGGACATACCAATGGTATTGTTATTATAATGTCAGGAAAACACTCTGGACCACTCGCCTAATGTCCCTGAAGCTTTGTGTATTGGCACCAGTCTTGTTGCCATGACGGCTTAGTCTAGGTAACTTAGAACCTTTCCGTTTTGTAAGGACCCGGGGACTCAAAGACCTTATTAAACATCTCCCTTGTATCAAATTAGGGGCAGCTCATGAACACAGGTACAATGTGACCTAGTTCCAACCAACAGCCTCCATGTCCAGGACGGGTTTTGGGTTGCACTGATGTCATGCTGACTATAAGTTAAAACAGGGCCTTAAACGTGTGCATGAACATAGGGCATACCAATGGTATTGTTATTGTATTGATAGCAATGTCAGGAGAACACTCTGGACCACTCTCCCAATGTCCCTGAAGCTTTGCGTATTGGCACCAGTCTTGTTGCCATGACGGCTTTGTCTAGGTAGCTTAGAACTTTTAATTATGTATGACTGGGGTCCCAAAGACCTTAGAAACACCTCCCTATATCAAATCAGGGGCAGCTCATGAACACAGGTACAATGTGACCAGGTTCCAATCAACAGTCTCCATGTCCAGGACGGGTTTTGGGTTGTACTGATGTCCCTCCTAATGACTCGTGGGCACTGGCTGGGACAGTTTGGTTACGATTGCTGCTAACTCAGACCAAATGGATAGGTCCAATGGAGCAAGACCTGAAGCGACTTTAGGCTATTGATGTGGGCACCATTTAATGAACCTGCACCACAAAAAGATTATTGAATTCATAATTTATTGAACACTCCCCCCAACCGAATATGAGCAATTATGAGCAAGTTCGAGTTAGCAGTCCCAGGGGGGAAGGGGGGTTCGATGTCAAATGCTGGTACTCAAGATGATTCTGAGGAGAGTCTTCATTTAATATAGTCCAACCGTAACTAACAATTGACCTGCACTGAGGAATAACGACATGCAAACCGAGAATGCTGAGCCTCGATGAGTGGAGAAGACGGGTCACCAAATTGTAGAGATGAATAAACATCGTTTGCTCAGCCAAACACGTGGTATGACTGACTCAGGGTTAATTCACAGAGGCGGTCAATGAGGCGATCAGGTGGGCGCATTACTGCTCCTGTTTTTGACCTGGTCATGATTGGACTTCGTGCTGTCTCCACTTGTCTGTCTGCCTCTGTGGACTCCTGATCCTCTGCAGGAAGTGATGGGATACTTTCTTCAGTCTGGTGTGGTATAACTGTTAGCTGAGACCGGTTTCTCCGGACCTGTCCCGTAGGAGTTCTCACATAATGTGATCTGGGTGTGTCAGCTGCATCCACTACTCTACCTTGAACTTTCCCTGTGTCTTCAGACACCCACACTTCAGCTCCATCCTCAATGTCCCCTCGCAAACGTGTACCATATTGCTTGTTGTACTGTTTACTTTGTGTTTGTTTAAATCCAGCATTTATTTCCCTAAACTGTGGTAGATAAGGCCATTTGGGAATAAGCAGGGCAGTGATTTGTGGGACTGTAGTGCGGATACGCCTCCCCATGAGGAGCTCTGCTGGGCTAAGGGAGCACCAGGGCAGGGGGGTTGCATTATAGTTCAGCAGAGCCAAGTGGGGGTCACCTGGTTGTGATAGTAGGCGTTTGACAGTCTGTACAGCCCGTTCAGCCTGACCATTACTCTGGGGATACCGAGGGCTACTTGTGATGTGCTTAAACCCATATGTCTTTGCATATGCCTTAAATTCTGTTGACACATACTGGGGTCCATTATCACTCCTGAGGGTCTCTGGAATACCATGTCTAGAAAATATGGACTTGAGTATCATGATTACACTGTTAGACGTAGTGGTAGTCATCTTCACCACTTCAATAAACCTTGAAAAATAGTCCACAACCAGTAAATAACTGGAACCATTATGTTCAAACATATCTGATCCTATCTTCTGCCAGGGATATTCTGGTAGTTCAGTGGCAATCATTGGCTCTTTGCGTTGAGTCTGCCTTTTTGCACAAACATGACACCTGCTGATTTGTTCCTCTATTTGCTTTGACATACCTGGCCACCATACTGCATCAGTTGCTCGCATTTTGCATCTAAGAACTCCAAGGTGCCCTTCGTGGATCCTTTGAATCACATCTTTCTGTAATGTCTGAGGTACAACAATCCGGTTCCCATAAAGTAGAAGTCCATTTTTCAGCGTGAGGCTCCCTCTGCTTGACCAGTATACTGCTAAGCTCCCTGTAACTTTATGTTTCTCTGGCCATCCAAACCTGCAATACTTCTTAACCTGTATACATACAGGGTCTGTATCCTGAGCTTTGATATATTCCTGCAACTTCTGTTCAGTGGCAGGGAAGGACTTTACCACACCATCAATGAATGCTTCCACTTCAGTCTGCAGAACGTCTGAGGTGTCGAATGGCTCATCAGGAACTGCTCTGGATAATGTGTCTGCAATATACAGTAACTTGCCAGGAACATGTTCAATGGAATAATCAAACCGCATCAGGCGTAATCGGAACCGCAGAATACGAGGTGGTAGATTGTTCAGTTGTTTCGAGCTTAGCAAGGGAACTAAAGGTTTATGATCTGTTTCGATGGTGAACCATTTTCCTAGTACGTAGTCTTCAAACTTCCCACATGCCCATGTTATTGCTAATGCTTCTTTTTCTATCTGTGCATATCTTCCTTCAGTTTCGGTCATTGCTCGTGATGCGAATGCCACAGGCTTCCACTCCTTTCCTTCCAGTTGAAGTAGAACAGCCCCCACCCCATGAGATGATGCGTCTGCAGAAATCTTTATCTTTGCTTCTAGGTTGTAGTGCACTAAAGTGGTGGTCTTTGCTAACTCTCCTTTAATTCCTAGAAAGGCTTTTTCCTGGTCTGGTCCCCATGTCCAACACTGTTTCTCACTTAGAAGGCAACGTAGCGGGAGACTCATTTCAGCCAAGCAAGGAGTGAACTTGTTAAACTGATTCACCATACCCATGAAGCGACGCAACTCTGTGATGTTTTTGGGGGGCACCATATCCTGTATTGCCTTTGTCTTATCTGGGTCTGCAGAAACTCCGTCCTTACTGATAATGTGTCCCAAAAATTTTAGCGTGTTTTTGCTAAACTCGCACTTGTCTTTGTTCAATGTAACTCCCGCTGTTTGTACCCTTTGTAACACTGCTTTCAGTCTCTTGTCATGTTCCTGTTGAGTAGATCCATATACTAAAACGTCATCCATATGACATAACACCCCATCACATCCGTCCAAAAGAGTATTCATTAGGCGCTGGAAATGCTCTGGTGCACTTGAAATTCCAAATGGGAGTTTGTTAAACCAGTATCTCCCGTATGGTGTGATGAATGTGGTTAGTGGGCGGGATTCTTTTGCAAGAGGTACCTGCCAAAACCCACTGTTGGCATCCAGCTTGGAGAAGACTGAGGCACCCGTAAGTTGTGCCAGTGTTTCATCCACTTTGGGTAGTGGGTGGATCTCTCGAAGAACATTGTCATTGAGTGGTTTTAGATCCACGCAAATTCTAACAGTGCCATTGGACTTAGGAACAACCACCATGCCAGCACACCATTGGGTAGGCTCTGTAACTTTGGATATAACTCCCATGGCCTCCATCCTATCCAATTCTGTTTTCACTTGCTTTTGTAATGGGATAGGGATATGTCTGGCTGTATACAAGGCAAACGGTTGAGCATCATTTTTCAGCTTGATTGTGTACTCTCCTCCCAAGGTGCCTAGGCCTTGGAACAACTTAGGGAATTGGTTGTAAATATCCATAGCATATTCAGTAACTCCCCCCAGGGAGCCCAATAAGTCCAGTTTCCTGATAGCAGGGAGACCCAGAAGGTTTGTCTTGAGGTTACTCACAACGTAGACAGGTTCCATGCATGTTTTACCCTGGTAGCTGAGGGTTGCTGTAAATTGCCCTTTTACTGCAAGGTGCTCCCCTGTCGGGCCACTAAGGATTTTGATGGGCTTTTGAAGTGGTAAATTCTGGAGGCATTTAAACGTCTCCTTTGAGATAGCTGTCACTTCTGCACCTGTATCTACCTTGAATGTCACTGGGGTATTACACATTTCAATTTCAGTAGTCCAACAGGATTCATTGCTGCTTGCAAGGGGTCCCAGGAATGCCGTGTTACTCTCTGCTCTTGGTTGGGTAGAGTGTACTGCAGCTGCCGTTCCAGTTCTACAATGAGCACTGAAGTGTCCCTTCTTCTGACATCTATAGCAGGTGACTGTCTTAGCTGGGCATTTCTCTATTGGGTGTGCCTCCCTCCCACAACGCGTGCAAGCCTTCCCCTTCTTTGCTGGACCTAAACTGTTTCTGCTTTCAGATCTCACTTGATTAAGTTCTTTATCCCCTCCAGTTAGGGTTTGATACTGTTCACGGACTGCTTCTTTTTGCCGAACTGCTTTCATAGCCTTTTCTAAGGTTAATTCTGAATCAAGCTGAAGCTTTTGAGAGAGAGCCGTATCTTTGATACCTACAACGAGCCTATCACGCAGCATTTCGTCCTTTAACTCTCCATATTCGCAATCCTGGACAAGATTGTGTAGCGCGGTTATGTATTCTTCCGCTGTTTCGCCGTCTGTCTGCGCGCGTTGGTTGAATCTGGCTCTTTCAAAGATAAACATTTTTGCGGACCTTAAAGAATTATCCAGGGGTATCTAACACATTTCTTGTACCCCTCTCTCTCTTCCTCCTGAAATGCCAGTCGACGCAGGACATCTTCCGCTTGGTCGCCCAGGCAATACAATAAGGTAGAAACCTGTCGGTCACCCTTTTCCTTACTCAGACCTGACGCCACCCGATACTGGTCGAAGCGTCTCTTCCACCTCCCCCACTCGTCGGGTTGTTTGAAGTTAAACGGTTCCGGAGGTGAAATATGTATAGCTGCCATCGTGCACCGCTGCCACCATGTGGTATACGCGTGAGGTTTGCGACGATGGACAAGGATCACTCGGTACCAACACTCACACGTGTCTATTCACAACAACGTAATCTCACGTGCACATCTAATTATCAATATGTCACAACGACCACATCCAGTAGTCACATTCTGTTGGGGTGGAGCCAACATGTAATTAACTGTGTTCAACTACATATAGCATGAGAATAGTAGCTTGTGTATGTGTACATGTGACCTATCCCCCAGTATGAATTAATTACAAAGCGTACAACATATTTCCTACGCAACTGAGCTGTAACTGTGCTTGTACTTACTACCATATGTCGGCCATACGTAGTTGGTACTGCAGTCAAAAAACAATGCAGTACAAAAATGTGTCATTTGGATCAAAAGAAGCTTTGCACTTGATTGTATAATATTGCCCTTCAAACATGGGTTCCAAATATTATAATTCAGGCATGGTAAATGCACTTTTGCTTGTGGAACTACCATTGCAAATGTACCAATGTGTGTAGAGATGTTTTGTTCCTCTACTTTTATTGCAGTCGTTTTGTGTTATCGTAAATTTTGACATTACCCCAACTTCAAAGAAACCTTACTTGTTTGGTAACAAATTCATTCATAACTTTGTAACATACTTTAATGAATTAAGCACATGAGTACATTACAAACTATTACAAGTTATTAACTTAATTGATGGTAACGTATGCATTTCATAAATGCTTGTCCTGGTATCAGATCAATCATGCTAGTGATGAGCATTGCTAATAATTTATACCAATGATAATCAGAATTGCCAAATTAATTTTTAATAAAGCGTTTCAGAAAATGAAACCTTGGGTGATAACTATTCAGTACAGGATTTTTATTAGGAGATCTCTTATTTTACACATCTAAATCAATTAACAAATTTAACATGGTCTTGGCAAATGTTGTGTTGATTGGGCTGGAATGTCTCACCTAGTTTTATCCTTGACTAAAACATTGTTTCACTTGAACTGATAATTTTACAATATTGTTTTGCAGCTTTAGAGAAAGTGACGTATCATTTGAATCGCATTGGATCTTCCGAATCAGATACAATCTTCAAACAGTTGTGTAATTCTTCTTTACTAAGATGGCTGCCATTCCTAGCATGTATTGGCTGTAAGCAGTGCCGTGATATGCGTCTATTTCTGAACCACAAAAATCATACCTTTTTGTTTCATGGACGGAAGGCATTGAGTGTGTACATTTCAAAGATTCTTGAATATATTTCACAAGCACCATTGACCGATGCTGCTACATCTGATGAAAGTATGATCTATGGTGGTGAGTCTTTTTCGAATATGAAATCTACGCTTGTCATTACTGGCATTTCGGGGTCTGGAAAATCACACATGACGGCTGCATTGGTCTATTATTTGACTTGTAAGCGTATACAATCTTCTGATAAATACAGAGTTGTATATATTGCAAGTGTTATCGCCTTCATTATGAATTCAATTTTGTATTTAAGATACGCCTTGCTAATTGCATTCTTCTCTGACTTGAGTGATGATGAGAAAAAGGTTATTAAAAAGTGCTATACAAGTAAAGATTTTACAACATTCTTACACAATATGAAAATGAACAAATTACTTAACATTGTCTTTATTGTTGATCAATTCGATGCTTTTGACTCTGACAAGTTTATGAAGGATGGTACTTGTACCAATCAACAGAAAATTGATGCTAAGTTAATGCTCCAATCAGTAATGAGTGATTTCAAGAAAGTCTTTGTTTTAAGTCAGTCGGATGGTTGCACCAACCCAAAGGCTGGAAATGATGATCTTTTCAATCAATATATTGATCTCAGTGAACCATTGGACCAAGTAAGTGCTTGTTATGCACTGTGTTGTGAGTGTAGTATCCAGTTCCTGATTTCCACTTGAGGTATTTTTGTTTTAAGTTGTGACCACCACAGTCATTCGGAATTTGTGGTGGTTGTGTGAGACTTCGTTTAATGACAAGTGACTATATTATCTGTTACAATTATGGCATTTATTAGATTAATTAATCAGTTGCATTTTACCACAAATATCCACCTAGGCTTTTGTTTGAAAATTGAAAACAATTGCAAACACTGTATTACTAAAGAAGTCTCACACAGAATGGCAAAATCTGAATCCCAAAACAATCTGGAGTACTGAATAGGGCGGCAAATATATGGGTACAACTCCAGAAATGACCATGTCTGTGGGGATTTTTGAAACAGTGTCTTTGTCCCTGCTAAGTGCAGTGTTACATCGTTGAGCAAAATGGTTGTTGGTATCTGTAATAATAAATAATGACAGCACTATCAATTTTCAAGCACAATTAGTGAAATAACAGGGAATAAGGAGGCATGGAAGTAACCAGAATTAATGTTTTAGCTGCATGTGTGCGATTTTATCTACAAGTGTAGGACATAACGTAAACTATATATAAATTTGGTAGCTAAACCTTACAATGTTAGAGCCAATCGCACACACTACACCTTTGTATTAGCTGTCTGAAATATAACTTCCTGATGCCTTCAGACATGCAAGGTTTACCCCACAAGTAATTCGGTTCAATCAAACTTTGTTGGAAAAAGCCAAATAAGTACCAAATCCAAACGTAAGTAGCCTTCTGCATTTGTACATTTAAATACTGAGGAAAGACTAACGTGATATTGTGCATTGCTGTATCACATCTGATAATTGGGCCTCTTGGTCTAACATCTCTTCCAAGAGTATTATAAATCTCTCTGACATTTCATCTATATTTACTACATTCAGGTGCCACACAGCAGATTGTCTTCTGTTCTGTGCCTATTAACTGCTTTGCACTTACAATTGTTGCAGGACGACAGCTGAAACTGAACTCATGCATCTGATAAATGAATTGCATTATTAGTTTAGTTCTCGGTCTCTTAAAGCATCTGCTTAATGTTCAAATATTCATTGTGGCCGATAGTGTCCATCTTTTACCATTTTATTTGTTTCTAAACTCTGCGTAGCTTTATATATTGTATATGTATCAATACTGGGAAAGAAAGGAAAATTAAAACCGGTGCCGCCATTATAATGAGATGCAGCCTCAAAATACCTCTCATATCATACCAACAATGTTGCACAGCACTTAGCACTGACAAAGATATTGCTTTATGTTTAAATGTGGTATTGCATTTTCCTCATCAAGAGATTATTTTATCATTGCAGGAAGATTGGTTAAATTGGGCACAAATAAGATCAAGTCATCATCCACAGTATCATGGTGAATATTTGTCACTTATTCTGGGTGAAACTTTAGAGGTTTTAACTGCAGGGTGCAAAGATGAAAATGCAAAGGTGATGTCAGTCATTGAATACTTTTCAGGCCGTCATTGTCTTTTCTACTCATGGTTCTATCAAGAAAGTAAAGCTTTCCATTGCAAATGGCAAGATGCAATTCGTAAATTTAAGCTTCTTGCAATTGAGGATCATGTTAAGGCACTTTGTGCAAATACCAATATTTTGCAGATCCTTGAATTATGTGTCATGAAAATCACTACATGTGATCATATAGTGAAGGATATTTCGCTGTGTGGAAATTTGGCTAAGGTCTATGCATATGTATGTACTGAAACTATTGGTGGTATTCAATACTACCACTATGATGTGGCAAGTGAATTCATTAGAAATAAAATCCGTTTTGCACTGAGATCATACGTTCGCCAGGGTCAGATAAATATGTTTGACAAAAGGCTTGATAATATTAAAATCTCACTGCGGAATGAGACTCATGCTAGCAACTTTGGGTTTACAATGGAAGATGCTGTAATAATGACACTTGAAACCTCTGGAGACATATTAGCTAAAATGATTTCTGAAGTCTTCTGTTTCACTCCGAGTTCCACAAATCATGATGTATTTCGTTTTACAATGAACATGAAGAGGTTATCGATTGTTTTGTATTGCCCACACCGTAATCGGATGGCACTTTTACTCCCAGAATCAGATAGAAATGAATGGGTCGATGCGATACTGCTTTATTACCAAGATAATAATCTTTATATTATTGGAATCCAAATTACTACTTCTGTTCTCACCCCCAAGAAAATCTCTAACTCAGAACAGTTCCTAACATGTGTGCAATCTCAGACAGAATTGCATAACAAATATAAGATGGTTCATACTAGTGTTTTCTTCATTAGCAAGGAACGGCCAAAAAAAGATAAAAAATGGTGGCATTTTGGCCAAATTGATACAGAGCTTGGAAGAATAATGGATGACAAGTATCAGCAAATCAATGGTATGTTTTGTCTTCATATTGTACATCTTTACAGCCTATTAACGTTACTTCAAAATGCTGTTAAATTTAGCATACAATTTGACTACTTGTGAGGACATAGTTGTTATCTTGATGAGAATGCAACTGTTTCTGTACCAATATTGTAGTTATTTTACTATTGGTGTTCTTTTAGTTGCATGCATGGGTTACTTTTGCTGTGTGTTGTATGATGCTTTAACTTATTTTATTTTCAATCAGCATTGTCGATGGAACAGAGAACCAGCACATCTTGATGTTATGAATGAATCTGAACTATCTAAAATACTTTACTACCTTTTTTTGTGTAGTATGTGTGATTATTTTAATATCATTCTAATTCAACAATGGTGTGCAGAGGGTACACCAGATAACGTGTGGAACCGGAAGGAGGGGTTAGGTCTGCAAATGGGACACAAGAGGAATACACTGCAAAACAGGAAATGATAAACAGTTTTGAGGTTAGTCTGTGGACCCTAGCAACATAACAGATCGTCGGAAACAGCAGCTAATAGCAGTATTATCCATAGTTCTAAACTGTATTATATATGGGACAGTTCACCAGAAAATTTCCCCATGGATATACATGTATATGGGACAGTTTCCACAAAAATTGCCCCACATTTATGGGACACTTTCCGCAAAAATGAGTCTTTGCATATATGGGGTCATTTTACAGTTTGAAAGTTAGCTGCACATTTCTGCCGTTTGATTGCTTTTGAACATAGAATAGTTAGCCGTACGGCTAGCAAAAGAAGAATTACATTGTCCTTAACCATGCATGGAAGCAGTCAATTAGCAATTTATTATAAGGCAAATATTTTTCAAAGTGCTCATCAGTTCTGAAGTTCACTTTGCACGAATGTGGTGAAATGACTTTGCTCTCTTCGCTTTCGAAGCACAACCTTTAAAGCTATCTCCTTGCCATGCTATTGGAGTAGCTGTCAACTGATGTGCTGCACAATCTCATGATGAGGTTTGGAACAGAGGCATTCAAGTACTTTGTGCATGTCTCCCTGTCAAGTCGAACCATCTAATGCTGGTGTAATATCTTATTATATTTGTGTAGTCATGGCACGACTTGCAAAGAAGATGATGACGAGCAACAGAACACCACTCCAGGTCCTGTGTTTCCATCAATGCAAGCATCACATTACTTTGCCCCATCTCTGCTAATCTTGCATGGACATTACCCAGCCACCTCCACATCAAAGCCAAGATGGAGGTTCTGAGGTTCCACCCTCTTGTATGGTGATACTTCTCTGACAGGTAGGACACTGTTCTGCTGGTTCCAGACATTATGTAGGCACTGCCTAGAAAGAGTGGAGACATCAAAGAAATCTGGGTTCTTTGTAGGACTTGGAACACAGCTGTGTGATGAGGAAGCCTAGCATTACTGAATACATAGAAATGTTAATGTCTAAAGTCCTGGGCTTCATCCTGGGGGGGGGGGGGGGGGGGGGGTACGTTTGTGCATCTGGGTGTACAGTAATTCAGATATATGATTTGCTACAATATTCTGATCACTACATGAGAATGCACTGGGTAACCAGTGACACAAAGATTATTTGTCTTCCTCCCCCCCCTCCCCCACACACACACACACACACAATATTATGTACTGGACATGTCATCACACCTATCCTATCATTGCCTAACCTGTCAGTTTAGGATATCAACGGTGTTGACAGATTTTAGAAAGTGTGATGCCTAAATTTGTTACAAGGCGAATATTTAACACCATCACTTTACTGGGGACCGCCGACTTCTGCATACGCGTACAGATAAGTATCATTTCATCTGTCTATATACTCTTGAGCTAGGGCTAAATCAATCAATCGTCACATTCGATCTATACAGCTGGATTTTTACAGAAAGTAGATTGGACAAGCTATAGACTATTTTCTTGTCCAAACTACGGCTCTGCTTTAATTAATTTTCATGCGCTGCATTACATGCATAGTACTCAAGACATGCACACACACAGCCTATAGCCATCTAGCATTACAGCATATATACATGCATGAACCAGCCATCTGAGTGGTGTTCTGATCATGGAACTCATTTTGAAAACCTCAACTGTTGATCTTTTTTCCTTTTGCATGACATCTCACTTCTTCATGTCGATTGTGCATGTCTCATGTGTGCATTATAATACCGTATACCGGTATTACATCATATTGATTGCCTATTCATTTGTGATATGTACCAGTATATATTGCAAGACGCGTACTACTGTCGAAGCGCGTGTGAATTAATTCGACTGAGGTGTGGCAGATTAATTATTTTAGCGAACATATAATTTTAACAACAGTTAACAGCGCGACAAGACTTCAGTGCATACTGCAATGCTCATGTAGGTCATTACTTATGTCCCTACACGTGGCATATGCATACAAACTCCCGGCATGGAAATTATGTATGTGCCTCGCTAGTTAGCGCTCTCATCATCGGGATCCGCTTGGATGGACCTCTTGGCGTAATCGTGCTTTGAACCAAGAGTGGATACGTCGAGTTTCGTGTATCGGCAGCACTCGGCAGCAGCGCTTTGGGGAGGGGCTTCGACAGGAAGCAACCCTGTCTCCGGCGGAAGTGCAGATTCTACGCACTCGCAGTCACGTGATTGGACGATTTGCTGCGGTCTCTCGCGACGCCCCTGGTGCAGAGCGGAGAGCCCAATCGTACCCCAGCTGTCCTCGCGCGTCTGCGTGGCGGTGTCGGAACCGACCTCGCTCACCGGTCTGAGTTCTAGAACGTGGTAATGGTGGATCGCATCAATGGTAGGTCTTACAACGGACGACGGATTGTCGAGACATGGCGCGCCTGCATCGCGCTGAAGGCTCTGTGGATTTGAATCGTTTGAGCTCAGCCTAGGACTCCGAGGGTGGGCGGAGTGATCAACGGGAATGCCTGCAAGTGCGCAGTTTGACTCCCCACTGAATTGATTTGGCGGCAAACGGTGAGGGCACCCGGCACCAATATTGAAGTTGGATTCACCCGCATGGGCGTTTGGACTCAGGGTGAGGAGTGAAGGGGCGGTAAGGATGGTACCGCTGCTGTTTGACGATGCTCCGCTCGATGAAAAGGTCCCGTCAGAATTGGTGTTTATAAACAGCGTGTCACCAGCTGGATTTCTACACGGGGGTAAAAATATATTATGCATAAAGGTGTAATACCGGTGTCATAAATTTTCAGCATGGGCATATTCATATTATTGACGCACATATACATTTTAGGGGGGGTCGCGGTTTAATTATACTCAGCCATGTACGCGAAGACAATGTGCATGCGTCAGTCAATCGTTCTGCGCATGAGCCGATCGGGTGTTTCAAGTTCCGCGCATTGTTAATCGTCGTGCATTCACGTTACATATTCTTTTTTTTCACCGTGCATTGCGAGAAATATCAAAGCTATTATATATAATCAAGATTTCTGGTAATCAAAGGCAATGAAAATTGTTAGGCGATTGGACTTACTGATAGATAGGTCTGTCGGCCAATAATTGCGATAACGTGTCTGTACGAAATTTTGGACTATCAAAAATCACTACGCTAATCGTTCCTACATAAACTGTTAACTGTTAGTAACCTGCTCGACATCGCGGTTTTTCGTTCAGAGCGAATAAAGATTTCCGTGAGGTCACTTAGAAGGTTAAATGCATGGTTAACTGAACGTGTGAACTCTGCTTTGTGCACTTTAAGCGAGCGAACGGACTTCATAATCCCAGAGGTAGGACAATCATTTACGCGAATAGGGACCTATAGAGCATACATTATAAAATTTCCGTTGCGAGCAATACAAATGTAACGCTTATGGCTAATTAAAACTCAGAGCCTTACAACTCCATGACCGATTTTCAGTGCGTAAGAAACAATGTGTAGAGGACTTTTCAGACTTCTAAAAAATATATCAAAAACAATTGAAATTTTGAAAGAACATGCGTTAGGTTCCTATTCGCGGAAACGCCATTCCCGTGATTAAAAAATCTCCCACTCCGGAAAATTTGAAAATTCCAAATTATATATACGTTCTCACGCATTAATGTTATACCCGTTGTATGGCAATAGAATTTAAGAAACAGCTGGTGCATTCGCTCACTATAGCGGATCCGCCACGTGCTACAACAGTATATACTGAATATTCTATTAGGAAACAGACAAACGTACCGATATCCGGTTCCCACAACTGCCCTGGTACTATCGCCATGTTCACGTCTCGCTGTAACTACTGATGAAACGAAATACATGAATACTACTTAGTAATGCATGCACGTTCTTACTTACTGTTTTGTGTTCTGTTTTTTCCGCCGCTCTTATTAGCGCACAGCACAATGATCACTATCGTTAGCAGTACTGAAGTGACGGCTAGCACAAGGCACACCGCTATTCCTCCGTAAAGTGCCGTCTGCGCGACTCCACCTTCGGCGCTAGTGGTCCCGCCACCGCCATTGCTTGGTATCCCGGGAGAGGAAGAGGTTACGGCGACGGAGATGTTGTTCCTCGGTGGGTGTGCGCCAAGGCTCGCTGATTCACTACACAGTAAGGCACTGCTCGCATCAAGACACTGTTCGACGTCACGGAAACAGCGCACGTTTGAGTTATCCGCTGTGTCCGGAGGTGTGCACTGAACGTATGTCACGCAGACTTCGCACACGTAGCAAGCGGAATCCGTTTCCGATACGCCGAGTATTTTCAACGACGTATCGATTTGTTTCGTCCCATTGCCGATGTCCGTAAAAATGAGGTGGCAAATGTTTTATAACTTGCGGTTAGTTAATTAAATTCAAGAGTAACCATTTTTCATATATTTAAATAGGTGTAAGTCTAACTTTGTTTTGAATACATCCGAACCATTGGTACTTATAAATTCAACACAAATTCAAACCACACTACCCCTATGTACTAGCAATGGAAGACATGCTATAGGATGTCTTTTTGAACACCATCACTTTCCTGGTGACCGCTGATTTCTGCATATGTGTTGTTTAAGCCATCTCGTTCGATTGCTATTCAATCCAAACCGCGTAAATATTTAAAAATAAATAAAAAGAGGACGCAATGGGAATTGAACTAGCGTCCTATGCTACACAAGCCTAATTACTTACAACTGCAGCTGTTGGTCGAGAGCAACCGGCATGCACGAAGAAAAATGTGTCTGCAGACACATTTTTCTTCGTGCATGCATGCCGGTTGCTGACTGCATCACTCTTACCTCCTTGATTGTTCTGTGAGTCCTGGGCTTCACTCAACGCATCTTTTAGGTCCTGCACTTCTTCTTGTAAGCCTTCAATGAATGCATCCGCGCTTCTTCATTCATATAGGTAACTTCGTTTAGCTCGCTTAGTAATTCCGCAGCAGAAATCGTTTCATGCACCATTCAGGATAGTTATCGGGGTGGTACGAAGTAGCGCATTCTTTCTATTCACGCCCTTGCAGCTCTTACTTTTGAAACCACGCCAAGTGATTTACGATAAAGTAAATCCTCTAAGCGCGCTGCTTCTGCATGGATTCAGCGTAATTGCTTCGTCCACGATGTACTCGCTTGCTAGTGCTACGAAGCTTGTATTCTTCTCTCGATTATTTGCCCAGTCGCCCAATACACGATTGGGTATGGACAGACAGCAGACACCATCAGGGTCGACGGATTCTTCAATTGTTACCACCAATGTTTCCAAAGGTGGAAGCACATCATTCAATGGTATATACCGTCTTTTGCTGGCGGCAACTGGTCCTTCTCCGTGATTGGTTGATTCCATTTTAAGAAGCAAAAAACTGAAAAAGTAATATATCAATGCCGCAACGGCGTATATACCGATAAAAGTTAAAGGCATTGCCAGAAATTTCGGACGCTCATTACGTATTCCTGACGCGTCATTGCAAACGTCCGTTAATTTTCCGCGTACGCGTCCATTGAAATGTATGGAACAAACTGCTTTTCTGTTCAACCTAAATCAGGGAAGGACAGAAATGAAAAATTCGTTCAAGATTACAGTGAAGCACATCATAAGCTATGCTTTATTTATGAAATAAAAATTTTCACGGTCTATCTGTGACTTCCATGGCCCTAAAACCACACGTCCATAGACACCTGTAGAAATTTGATAAAAATTTGGGTTCTTTCAAGACGTTTGTACAATTTTCTCAGGATCTGTGATAGTTGTGGTAAAATTCGTTTCGGATTATGTTAACCAGATCATCGAGGCAGGTGTGTGTTACCATACAACACTCTTTTGCCTACTTCTGTGACTTCCTGAGTCACTTTTAGTGGTTGAGGTACTCAATGTCTCCATTTTTAATTCTTCACAATGATTTACGTAAGAATAATGGACGTTCGAACATGACCTACGGGCGATGGCACTGCGGGAAAACGCTTGCCCTGAACCAGACTCACTCAGGTATGTTGCAGCTGAAGTGTTTAGGTGTTCTACATGTGCGTAGCAACCATAGCTAACTGTTTTGCACCGCATACGTCATGTTCGCTCCGCAATATAACACGTTTATGCGATGCCCAACAGTGTGCCAGTAGTCACGTTACATTTGGCATCCTAAACATGCTAGTCGTTGTTCGTAGCGCTCCGTATCTGTATTTGAGAATCGACGCAAGGAATTGTAGTTGGTTATGTACTTCGTACCTGGCGATGATCTGGCAATTATATATATATGATATCGCAAGCGATACAGCTCTATCCCCCTACGTATCTACATTTCCGTTGTTCTATACAAAATATCATTTTGAAGCTGACAGACACAGCGACAGGGACAAGCCATATAAGGACAATATTGGCCAGCATCAATCACGTGATAAGCGGCACAATAGTTTTATGTACAGTAGGAGCTGACAGCGACCTCCCAGACACCATAGCTATTGGAAATCATCACGTTCCCAAATGGTATGGTCTCCCACTGCTGATGCCTCTGTGGAATAAGGTCTATGTAGTATTAGAATGTGGTGTAATCGCTGGGTGTAGTGGTGTGCATTATTTGCCAACTTCATTATATAACTGTCAGTCTATCTAGCGTTCGGGGCTATTTCCCTACAGCCTCTCTTTAGAATAGTACCTATATTAATCCCAGTGTGTGTGTGTGTGTGTTTGTGTGTGTGTGTGTGTGTGTGTGTGTGTGTGTGTGTGTGTGTGTGTGCGTGTGTGCATGCACCCATGTGTGTTGTATGTGCATGTGTGTCGTATGTGCGTGTATCGATGTGTGTGGATGTGTATGTGTGTGTGTGTATGTGGGTGTGGAAACTTATGATTCTTGATCCGAAGGGAGTTTTAAGGGTGATGGCAGGGTAGGAGTGATGTCATGTACTTGCTTATCTATTGGTGTGGGACTGGTATCCTTCTAAAGGTTTGGTTGTGTTGGGGAGCAACAAAACACTGGGACCTCAGTGCTGGACTGAGTGTCTGCACACTGTACATGGGACCCTTGGGTGAGACCATGCGAAGCATTATGCACTTGAATTTTGCATTTAGTCATGCATGTCAGCAAAGAGCTGTGCAATGATAATCTTGCTGGATATCTTTTCTACATTTAACCATACCCACAAGGTGACAGTGATGTAATGTATGTTTATCAACTGGCTGGCAACTGCAGCGGCAGGATTAACCTCATCACAATTTTCCACATCAGGAAGAGATGTCAACAGTAAGTGGTTTGCCCACTATCCAGTAACCCTATATTGATGTGTCCACGGGTGCATAGGTGCTGTACATGTGCGTAACAACCATAGCTTGACCTGCATACCTAGTATTTATGGCCTACGTATACCGTAAATGTACTCTCTGATCGACGTTTGTGGTGCGCTACAGTATGCCGGTAGTCAAGTTAGGTTTGACATCCTATAAATGGCAGTCACTGTTTGCATAGTGGCCGATCGAGGGAGAAAGAAAACAAAAAAAGGGGGGGGCACATACCCATGCCCGTGGGGGATCATATGCAGGCCCGGAAGTTGACTCCCCTGGTCCAGGCCTGCATTTCGATATCAGAAGAGTAAGTGGTTTGCCCACTACGAAGTAAGACCCTATTTGCATGTGTCCACCTGAGTGAGGGAGGGAGAGAGGTGTGTTATTGCCTGGTGGGGGTGTGTTGGAGAGTGGAAGACCTGTAGCCGCTGATGGAGCTTCTATTAATGAAGCAGCTACATGTATTACTTGTGCCATTGGTATTGATTACCTCCTCGTATGTATTCTCTGTGTTTGTGTGTGTGTGTGTGGTGTGTGTGTGTGGTGTGTGTGTGTGTGGTGTGTGTGTGGTGTGTGTGTGTGGTGTGTGTGTGTGGTGTGTGTGTGTGTGTGTGTGTGTGTGTGTGTGTGTGTGTGTGTGTGTGTGTGTGTGTGTGTGTGTGTGTGTGTGTGTGTGTGTGTGTGTGTGTGTGTAGTATGTTTAGAGGGGGAGTTGCAGACGGGTAGGCAGGCTAGACCTACTTAAACCTTAGACAAAGTCCCCATTCAATGCTCTAAATGCTTTCCCATGCCGCATCTAATTATAAGCAGGGGGTAGGTGCACAACCATTCGCCCTTCATCAAAACATTAAACATTGTTTACTCCCTAAACAAAAACACTTACATGCATACACACACAAACACACAACATACATACACACAAATACACACACACACAAATACACACACACAAATACACACACAAACACACACATACATGTACATGTGCATACACAAACACACACAAATGCGCGCACACATATGCACACACACATACACATATGCATACACAAATGCACACACAAATGCACATACACATGCACACACACATACACAAGCACATACACACATAAACACACACAAATGCACAAATGCACACACATACACACATGCATATACATACACACATACATACACAGACAAATGCACAAACGCAAACACACATGCACACACACATGCACACACACATACACATACACATTCATATACAGACAAATGCACACACAAACGCACACACATGCACACACATATGCACACACATGCACACACATACATACACTGTACACACATATACACACACAGCATACACACATACATACACTGTACACACATATACACACACACTTTACACACACATACACACACAAACGTACACGTACACATACAAACATACGCACATATATACACGGTGAACCTATACTAAGTTGTGATTTTCAATTCAGTTCCATGCAAGGTCTCGGATTGTAATCACAGTATTTATATTGATCAAGAGGCATCTGTACACAAGAGTCCACAACGAAATAATCATGCTTTTTAGATTGATTGGATTAATTCCAAAATCCACAACCAAGGCATCCCTCTATGGACGTTTGAGTATGACCCTTGTCCAGGTCAATGTGAAGGCACTGCTGTCAAGAGCCAACACTTTGGATGGTAATTGAAACTGAACGATACATGTAGACTTAGTTCAGTAGTGTTTTAATGCGTATTAGGTTATTACGAATATTATCATGTCTTGAGTATTTCATTGTCTTGTGTATGTTTAAGTCTTGTGTATGTCTTGTGACAGTTTTGCCTCATTATTTTAACATCATTCCTGTTTTAAGATCATTCTCCAAACTAACTGGGGCTGGCCCCACAGGTTTGCGTATTCCAATCTTTAAAGGGTGTAGTCAACATCCTTGTGGCTGGTAGAGCTCCACCCATGATAGCATCCTTTCTTGCTGGAGGTAATCTCACTGCTTTGGTTAAGTCTATGCAAGATTCTTCGCTTGATATTCGTCCCATTGCATGGGATTAGAAGCATGTGGAGGGGGATTAGAAGCATGTGGAGGGACAGAGGAGAGATGGGGACTAGAAGCATGTGGAGGGGGATTAGAAGCATGTGGAGGGACAGAGGAGAGATGGGACTAGAAGCATGTGGAGGGACAGAGGAGAGATGGAGACTAGATATTTCTCTTTGAACCCTGTCGATTCTTTCTTGGACACCCTGAATGCATAGATAAATAGACAACAGTACAACGTAGTATTAATTTTGACAGCGTATGAAGAAGAGGCAAAAGTATAATAATACAATAATAAACATGCTGTTCAACAACGCTTCTTCACTACATTAACTACAAGCACTTCAGTAAATGACTGCAATTTTCTAGGTTAGTGTTCCATCTTCACTTTTGTGATAAACAACTGATGAGCATGCATCTCATGGAGTCTAATTGGAAAATCCACCTCGCATCCATCTCCCAAATGGTCATGGACTATATGCCAGCCGGATGGAAAGTATCTTTCAGCGAAGTCATCCTTGTAATAGTTCTTCCCGTGTCCACGAATAGGCTATCGTTAAATAAATGCCTAAATACATCCATTCTAAATGGTACACTGAAACTGCATTTACGAATAGCACCTAGCCGTATCTGCCAAACTGATTATAAAGTTCGAAACATTATCGTTAATGATCCTCACAGGGCCCGCGGAGCCGGGGGGGCAAGGGGGGCAGCTGCCCCCCACTTTTTTGGCCGATAATTAATTATTGCGGATGCATAACGTCCACAAGCATCAGTTCAGGTGCGCGGCGCCAGCCGGACTTTTGTTCTTTTGTTCTTGTGCAGTGCTTGACGCTTGTACCTTATAGTGATTTGATTGTTTGCTTGACGCAGGAAACTCCGAAAAATTTTTGCTTGTGTTTACCGATTGGATTCGAATTCTAATTGCCCGTCCGGTCCGCTACGTAACACAATAGATTAACCTCATTGTAAGAAGCAGTGTAACATAGTTACGTTCTTCCGACCATGCTTAAACCAAAAGATATCGGCAGAAACTTCTAATTCGAGTAATGAAGCACGCGGTACTTCAGATGTATCAGATGAGATTGACCGTGTATTGGATGGCAATACTTCATCAGACGACATACCTGTACCCAAGGACAGCCATACTTCAACATCAAGCAATACCAGTACCAGTCTATCCAATGACAAAACATTTGCAGGACACTTTTTCAACAACATCCTACCTGGTCCCGGTTCAACCAAATCAACCTACGACGATAAAGTTTCCAAAGCGGCAGTTCGGAAAATTTAACCGATCGAGCCTTTCAGGGAACTAGGTTCAATGATTTTCCGTGGTTGCACTATGATGAGACTAATGATAAAGTGCTTTGCCATACGTGTATGCGAGCAGAATTTGAGGGTAAATTAAGAACTGCCCGAAATAAAGATCCAGCATTTGTTTTCGATGGCTACTGTAACTGGAAAAAGGCGCTCGAAAGATTTCGGGAACACCAAACATCAGCATGCCATCTGCTAGCCATAGATTCCATTGTTACTCTACCAAAGACTTGCGCAGATATTGGGTCATCTTTATCTGATGTTTATAAAAAAGTAGTTGCTACCGGCAAATTTTACGAAAAATGTGCAGTTTTTGGCAAGGCAAGGAATTGTTTTCAAGGAGATACGGATGAGGATTGAAATTTTTTTCAACTCTTCAAACTCAGAGCCAATGATGATGCCAGTATGCACGATTGGCTGAAAAGACATGACAAGTATCTTTCCCATGAGATACTAAATGAAATGATTAATATAATTGCATTAAGAAATGTTTCTGATTTAGCAGAAGGTATCAGAAAGAATGGATATTTTTCTTTGATGGCAGACGAATGTACAGATGTTTCAAATAAGGAGCAGTTAGCAATTTGTTTGAGGGTAGATCACAACTTGGTAGCACATGAAGAATTTATTGGGTTTTATCATATACCTAATATTTTTTCTGATACTATTGTTTCAGTAATCAAGGATGTGCTGCTAAGAATGAATCTGAGTCTATTTAAATGTAGAGGCCAGTGTTATGATGGAGCTGGAACAATGGCAGGCTGTAGAAATGGAGTTGCTGCACAGCTCTTAGCTGATGCTCCCAGTGCCCATTCAACACATGCACTGCCATGGGCATGCATTTAGTCTAGCGGTTCACGATATGATAAAAGGCTACAAAGTACTATCTGATTCCTTGGATACAACAATGGAAATTTGTAAATTAATTACATTCTCACCCGAAAGAGAGGGAATCCTGAATAGTAAAAGCAGACATTCATATAGACACTCCTGGAATAAAAATGCTGTGTCCTACTCGGTGGACTGTTCAAGGAGAAAGCTTTGAAGGATTAAAGACAATTATGAAGCCCTGGGATATCTGTTTGGAAGAAAGATTGGATACTGAGATCTGGGCTCGTATAATTGGTGTGAAAGCTCAAATGGAGTCATTTCAGTATTTTTTTGGATTAAATCTTTGTGCCACATTGCTTATCCAGACAGATAACCTGTCCAAAACCCTCCAAAAAACACAGCTATCATCTGTAGAAGGGCAGTATTGTGCCAATTTGGTAATTAGGGCCATCACAAGCATGAGATCAGATGAAATATTTGACCTATATTTCATGAATGTTAAAAAACAGGCTAAGAATCATGGTCTACCTGAACCTTCACTGCCCAGGCATCGCAATGTCCCAAAAAGATTTGAAGTAGGAAGTCATCAAATATTTTCGCAATCGATTAGGTAACCAATGCCATTAGACAACGTTTCGACCAGCCAGGGTTTAAGGCCTACAGTAGTATGGAAACGTTACTTCTAAATGCTCTTAAACCGGGAATTGATGTAACTGATGAACTAAAGTATATGTCAGAGAGATATGTTGAAGATGTGAATGTCACACTTTTGAAGGCCCAGTTACCTGTATGTGAAAAGGACCTAATTTTGGAGATTGTTACTGTCTGATCTTGGTCAATCCAGCTACTAATGCAGTTAGTGAAAAATCTTTTTCTACCGCTCGTCACTTAAAAGCGTGGCTTCGTTAATTCAAGCATGAATCAAATTAGATTTAATAACTTAGCTATTCTCATGATTCATAGCGACAGAACAGCTAATATTAAATTGGACGAAGTTGCCTCTGAGTTCGCCTCTATCGAAAGCGACATTTTGGTATACAGATGTGTAGGATCGATTTTATTGTGCATTTGGCTTGTATTTGTACGCGCGTAACTTCCACATGCACGGAGGTGCGATACAACTTAATTGAGTACAAAAATCTGCCCCCCCCACTTTATAATACCCTCCGCGGGCCCTGCCTCAAAGGCGGTTGTGGGTTCAAAAAGGTCCTAAGAACCCAAGAGTCGATGGAAAACTTATAGACATGGTACGTAACATACTTACCGCTTAGCAGTAGCTGTAACATCAGCTTCAGGGACCCAGGAGGACTCTTCCCTTTGGTATCCCTCCCAAAGGACTAGATATTCAGTATGCCTCTATTGTGAAGAATGATGCTTTTTACAATGACATCAACGGAAACAAGCCATACATGCAAACGCGCACCTTCCGTTTCCTCCTGGCTACAACACGTTCAACTGGATAGAATGCGCCACTTGCACTGCCGCCATTCATTTCACCACAAAACTAATATTAATGTTACAGAGGAGGTAGTCTGGGCCCTCAATTCCCATGACCGCCTTCAATGCACTCTAATGGGGGCGATTCTGCCAGGTCAGGGAGTGTTTGATTTTGAACGGTGTGTTTTTGGAAGCTATGGCAAGGAGCTGACCTGTAAATGGAAGAGAGCATATAGTGATTACAAGCTGGTGACGAAGCTGATTCAATACATACACATGCCTCTCTTGTTAAGTAAGGGTGCTTATACACACATTGACAAATGCACGAACAGAGTGTTAAGAACTTAGTCTCGTACCCAGACATATAAATGGTATGAACCATTTGTACGTCTGGGTACGAGACTAGTAAGTACTACAGAAGGAGGGGCTACACGAGTCTGGGGACTAGAAAGTCAGACATTGGAGTGATGATATGTAAGAGCCATTTTTAGTAACGCGATGACGCTGCCGCAAGCGCATGCGCAAAAAATCAATACACGAAATCGAATGTAAAAGTTATACTAAAAGAGATATATTTGTAATGAACTCTTTACACATACAGGTACTTAAAAATAATGTGTTGTCGTGATTAAAGTTAATTGATTGATTTAATAATTAGTGGTTTTTATGTTTTGATAAATCTTAGCTTTCAATTTAGCGGTGAAAGCAGAATTTGGTAAATCAATTCCTAGCAAGAGTTATGGGTCGATGTCCGAAATTTCTGGCAATGCATCAATGCTGCATTGTCACACCACCACCACCACCACCACCACCACCACCACCACGCAGAGTTAGGACGCTATCCAGATATCATTTGTAAAAAAAGAACTGGTTTGCGGGTTATTTTCATGAGACGTGACATACTGGTGTGCGTACGCGAATACCTGCATATGTGTCCGCATACAGTTATGTACGTATGCAGGTATGGCATAGCTCTGTATACCCATGGGCGCACGCAGTTTCAGGAAGAGGGTCGAATTTAGTTTACATGCATCATACGGCAAGGGCGGACACAGGAGAGGGGTTTATAGGTCAGACCCGCGATACGAAAAGCGGGGGGGGGGGGGGGGGGGGCTGTACGCTTCAGGCCCTTTATCCACCCCTGTACGGTATACTTACTCAATGGTGAAGGTGAAGGTGACCTCGCTTTGGGGAGGGGATCCATCAACCCCCCCCCCCCCCCCCCCCCCACTACCCCCCTCTGCGTAGAATACGACACGTTGTCACGCAGTGGTACGTCCTGCTATTTTTGATAATGTGTGCGTACGGCCTTGCAGTTTATACAATGTTAAATAAGTCCAAAGCCAGGCAGCTCTAGCTCTATGGCAGCTACTCATAATACATTGTACATTGAAAATGTGACGTATTAATCATGAATAATTCATCATACATTGCCCCAGATTTTGAAGTAGGGTACACTAAAGTGACATTCTAATCTTGTGTGTAGGTTTCAAAAATATACGACTTGATCTGAAGGTTATCTCAATAGTTCAGCCTTCATATTCCATCCGGTAGACTTGAAGTTTCTGTCTGAGTAATTGCATGGAAATAAATAGAACAAGCAAAAAAATGGCATGTTCCATGCACAAAGTATGTAATAAACACAAAACTGCGTTTCTAATTTGTACTGAACACATTTTAACAGGGATCAGAATGTGAAAAAGATAGTTACTACCATAATCTGCCTGGTATACTTAAGATTTAGCTTCCGTACAAGAACCGTGCCTGTTAATAGACATTTCTCCATTCACTTCCCGTTCAATACATTTTATACGCGTGACGCGCGGTATTCAATTATTCATGTCCGGGATTGCTGGACATGTAGCGGCCAATCAACCATCGGGGGCTGGACGGGTGGTACCGCCGGGTACGAACTTGCAGTATTTTGATGACGATGAACCAGACATATCAAAAAATCAGGGAATAGCTGTGGAGATTGAACAGATGAAGATGCAAATGTGGCAAGTCGGGAATCCGTAAGTCAAGAAAGCTTCGAGGTGGAACCAGTCTTGCAGAACAAAAACAGTGAAGTTGCCGATCAGAGACAAGCGGCTGCCTCAATTGATCAGACGTCACGGTACCCTAAGCGCGATCGACGTCCTACAGCCTATTATGGTGGTTACCGCTACTGGTGGAACCACTTCTTTCAAAGAGGGGGAAAGCGTTATAACTTGATACTATTTATCGGTCACACGCACATGCGCACAACAGGTGTTACATCATAGGGTGTATTATATATAATGAGTGTGAAGCACGAATGAGCAGATTTTAACTGTGATTGGTACAGTTATTACATAAAAAAGGATATTGGTAAGGGTCTTTTCTTGGTGAAAAGTGCGACAATGGAAAGGTAGATCATGTTCATGAGATATAAATTGAAAGTGTATGTGATATCTGAACAGATAGAATATTCTTTGGCACATAAAGCATCACCTGAACATCAGACATCCTGTCTGTTCATGAAGAAGCATCACACTGTTAAAAAAAGATTCCATTTCCCATGAAAGCATTTCGGAAAATTTTAAAGAGATGAAGTCACACAGAATGCTACAGATGAAGCCGCTACACTTAGAGAGCAGCTGTACTCCTCACGTTTATTGCAATTATGGAGGTCAGGAGCTTGCACACAAAGATATGAAGCTAATGTTGATGATGAAGATTTTGATGTAAGTTACATGTACAAATTTGCATTTCAACCATGTTTTATGTACTATTATTTAACAGGAAACTCTGCTGAATGTACAAGAAGGTGAATACGCATTAAGCAAGGATGTAGCTGTTTCTTTGAGGACTGAGTCCGAGCATATTATGGATACACTTCATTAAGGGAAGTATTTTGTGGTAGCTTCATTATTGTTAATGAGAACTTGCACAAGAGAGTTAGCTCATACACTGGCACATCATACAATGGGGTGAAAGCAAATGAACTGATTAAGATTTGGTTAAATATTGTGATATCACATTGAAGTCTGTGAATGTACCTGGTAACATGTATTTTTTAATGGATGGTGATGACTTATACCTATGGATATATAGCAAGAGGACATATTGCTGTGACAAGTTACTATTGAGAATTTATTGGTACCAAGTTTGCTGAGAAGGTTGGTGCACAATTTAGTATCTGAACCTGCGGCAGGCAGCAGGTTCAATATAGGATTGATTGAGGATTGATGAATATCATTAAAAAAACTTCACTCGCGTCTGGAGGGACAACGGAGAAACGGATCGCGTATCTCTTTGTCGCGATGGAATGAGAACCCAAAGATCTACAGTTCTACGTTTGTTCCGTGTCATAAAACGGTGTGCTTTTAGAGAAACAAACGAATTCCTTTTTCTCGTGCCCAGTCCCAAAATAATTCTTGGTCGTCTTCTAATTCTTCTTCTTCTTCTTCTTCTTCTTCTTCTTCTTCTTCTTCTTCTTCTTCTTCTTCTTCTTCTTCTTCTTCTTCTTCTTCTTCTTCTTCCTTAGGAAGGTATAACACGAGCTACAAACGGTTTAGAAGAACGGCAATAGCACCAATATCTTCGGAATTCACCTGCACAGTGCCCCTTAAGGTCATATAGACACCTAGAAAGAGAAGTACACCTCATGCGGTAGCAAGTTCTATATAGGATATGAAGTTATTGCACAAGTTTATTGTTGATTAATGAAGTTATTTTACAGATGCAGTATAAATATTCCGACCTGTTCCTATCGCAGTTTAATACTTTGGCTAGTGAAGTTAAATGCCTTCGCGTAATCGAAAGAAGAGATCTAAGCAACGAGCGGAATACCTTCAAAAGCAAGACGATATTTTATCACAAGAAAACAAGGCTAAAGCCCGAGCGCGCTACAAGGCCGATCCCGAAAGGAAGAAGGCCTCTGTACGCGACAGCTACAAGGCCGATCCCGAAAAGAAGAAGGCCTCTGTACGCGACAGCTACAACGCAGATATTGAATCTAAGCAATCTGCTAAATAGCAGCGATATCAAGAGGACCTCGAGGAGAACCGTGCTGCTAAAAGGCAGAAATACGAGGACAATTCAGCTGCCATTAAGGCATCTGAAAGGAATCTGTATTGGAATGACCCCGCTGTCCGATTGGCTAAACGTGCTGCCGAGAGGAAGCGGTATCGCAGGGGTCACCGAACTACCACTACCACCCAAAGGTATGTCATGGCATGTTGTATTGCACTAGCATTAAAAAGCTATAGGAAGATGTGCATGCAACATGTGTACAGCACGCATGTAAGGGATCTGCACAAAACCATTCACTTCACATGTAAAACATGCATGGTGACCCAACTGTTGTGTACTGTCCTTTGTGACCTGTCTATTGAATATTGGGGTGTCATCCTTAATCTGATGTACAAAAAGGCTTCCTTATCTGATGTACAACGGCAGCCCGCAACTGTGTATGAATTTAATTGCATTTGCTAAGGGTTGAGCACTGAAAACAGTAGACCTCAATGGTAGGTGTGTAGTGGCAGAGGAGATAGGGGACAGAGATAAGGATACCATGCACCCCTTGAAATAGAAATGTACAAATGAGTGAATGAGGTCTCAAGCTTACTAGTGAAGAAGTAGCATTTGTGTTGAGGACAAAGTCACTGTTCCAAATGTATGGTGCGGAATCCGTGCCAAAAATAGAAATTTTTTATGAGGGGGAAATTTTTCGTGACATACCTCGTTAATCGTGCCAAAATTACCTCGCGGAACTAGGGTGAAATTTTTTCTGAGGTACCTCGCGGAACTCGTGAGGGTGAAATTTTTTCTGAAGTACCTCGCGGAACTCGTGAGGGTGAAATTTTAAAAGAAAGTAAATTTTCGTGGAAAAAGGTTTCCCATTCCAGCCACAAATACTGTACTTGTACTACATTGAAACCAACAACTCTACAAAAGACTCCATTACAACTACAACGATCAGTTACAACTAGACAGGTTTTCAAGGTTGTGGACTTGCAATCCATTCTAAAGTCATTGCATAGAGCTAATCCTTCTGCTGCTATTTTTACTGTTCTCCCTAGTGTCAGTACAGAGGCATGTATATCAGCATGCAGTGCTATGGAAACCAGACTTCCTCAACCTCTATCATATTTGTACAATGGTCAGAATCATCTTCTTCCAAAGGAACAACTTTCTGACCTTGTTCAACATACCACACTTGTTCAACATATACCACACTCACTGTAAATGAGGAAGAGGCATGCTATTTAGAGAGGTCAACTAGGGGTCAGGCTAGCACACCATTATGGTTTGAACATAGAGTAGGAAGAATTACTGCATCTGTATTCGGACGTGTTGCCTGTCGTGAGAAAACATTTTCTAGCTCTTTAGTTAAAACAATCATGCAGTACTCAGGCTCTAATAGGGATGTTCCAGCCATTAAATGGGTATTGAACACGAGCAAGAAGCACATGAGGCGTATGCTAACATTATGGCAGTTAAGCATGCAATTTTCAAGGTCAATCCAGCTGGACTTCGAGTGTGCACTAGGCAACTATTTCTGGCAGCTGTTGTGGTGAAGGTCAGCTGGAGATCAAATGCCCTTTCAAATATCGAAATAGTCAACCAGCCAGTATAGAGGATGAATCCTTCTACCTCCACAAAGTTGGCAGTGAAGTCACACTGGACAAAAAACATGACTACTACTATCAAGTGCAAGGGCAGATGGCCATCTGGAAGAAACCATACAGTGACTTTATCTGCAGGACAACAAAAGGGCTAATCATCACCAGGATACAAGCTGATGGCAGAAATGCGTCACCACGTACTAGTACCTGTAACGAAATGTTTATTGCAAATACGGCTATGTGGTGATGTCCTGACGAATCCGATCGCTGCAATCCATCGTTTCCTCTGAAATCCATCCGCTGGGATACGAAATAGACGGATATTTTCATCTTTATTTCTTAAGCACCTCAAAGCGCAGAAAAGCTTAAGTGCTCTACACTAACAATAAAAGATGACATAAAAATAGTTAGGACACCAAAAAACATGGCGGCGAGTGTTGTGAACTATCCCGGGATGACACTGCAACCCCTCTATATACCAGTGGCGTATTTAGGGGGGGGGGGGGGGGGGCTCAGGGGGGTCGGGCACCCCCCTCCGTCTCCAGAATGAATACAATTAAATGAATAAAATTAAAAACGACATATAAGTTCATTCGCGCGCGTGTGTGAAGTGACTGAGCACCCCCTTGGTTAAAATTGTAACCGTTTATAATTAACGATAAAGTATTTTCTTTGTGCCAAACAAAGGTATCGCCCCCCCCCCCCCCCCCCCCCCCCCCACTTTTCGTATCGGACCCGAAGCGAATTGCCCCCCCCCCCCCCCCCCCCCCCCACTTTTCGTATCGGACCCGAAGCGAATTGCCCCCCCCCCCCCCTACTTTTCGTATAGGGCCTGACCTTAAGCACCCCCCTCGCTGAAATCCTGGATACGCCCCTGTATACAAGCCTGAAAAAAAAGAGGCTTGCTCAAACTGAACGTCATTTAATACACACGCGCGAAACGAAGGTCTAACTGAAACACTCTTTTCAACTTCATCTGCTAGTTCGGGAAACAATGAGGGTGGAACTAACTAGCGGGGGAGGGGCCTTCCCTGCATGGAGTATGGGGGGAGCGCTGTAAGCTCCCCCATCGGGGTCTGGGGCGGAGCCTCAGCACTTTTACAATGTTGAAGTCACAAATTAAAACATCGCATAATTGCGTAGAAACGCCAAAAACAGATAGTAAATATGACAAGAATTACTTTTTTGCTTCCAGAGTCTAGCTCGCAAGTGCGAGACTACAGAAATCGTATCTGGCTTGCGAGTTAACGAGACTTAGTCTAACTTTCCTATCTACGGATAGATCAGGAAAGTTAACTCGAAAGCCAGACCTACTTCGTATTCGAACGGCACAACGCCATTGTAAATTAATCTGTTGGCCGTTGTGCAGTTCAATATCGAAGTAGGTCTGGGCGTCATGAACCATATACCGGCATGTACTTGAGTGCCTCGGATCCGCCACTCCGACTGCAGTTTGTTACGGGCCATGGGCGCCCCATTTATCAGTATAGTACTTCACGCTCGCTAATCTTCACGTCATGCATGTAAAATAATTAATTAATTCATTGGCAAAGAATAATTCATGGTAAGCGGAAAGAAGCGGAAAGAAGCGGAAAGAAGCGGAACCAGCTACGGCAAGCGGGACCAAGCTGGGCAGGCGGAACCAGCTTGGGCAAGCGGAACTAGCTTGGACGGGCGGGGGGGTTCGACCGAACCCACCGACCCCCCCCCCCCCCCCCCCCCCAGCCTACGGGCCTGAACTGTATAGGCCTAACTGTGTGATACATGTAGTAAACATGCCTCGTTGTTGTATTCGTTTTTGGACTTCACGGTACTATAGTTTTCAAGTGCTTGCAATGAATGCACATGTGCTGGACAACGAGCTGAACGGACAATAGAAATGAACTGGACTCATATTACTGGACAGAGCTTAAGAGGGCGTTTGTGTGTGTATTTGCTAGTCTCATACCCAGACCCACGCCACAGCAGCGGATGGATTACATCACCGCTACGTGGAAGTAGGGAATCGTGGCCAGTGGAATGTAATAATTAACGTTAAGTCATGGTGATTAGGCAATTAAGATGGATTCATTGTGCGTTATGTGTGGTGCAGAACCAGAGGCACAGCACCTCTACAGTTCACGTATAACCCTTGCTGAGGCGAGCACGATGGAATGGACGTCGATATCGCTGCACTAGTCTCGTACCCAGACCCATATCGCAGCTGCGGATTGATTACATCACCGCTACGCGTCTTGTGTCCTCCTGTACAAATTTCTGTCCAGTTGCGCCGGAATGTTGGAGCGACCAATCAGATTTGAGGTATGCATACTCTATTATCGATCGAAGTTATCTGATATCAGTTATGGCGGTAAGGCTAGAGATGGATGATGTACAAGTAAAACGTGCGATTCAGTCGGCGGGTGAACGTATGGGGCATGCCAAAGTTAAGGACGATCAGTTCCGAGTCATCGAAGACGTGGTCCGTGGTCGGGACACGTTCGTAAGCGTACCAACATGGGTATGCAGGCCCGGCGCACTCTGTCCAAAGTTGGTGCGGCCAATTATTAAATATTAGTATGGGCGTGGCCGCATGCAAAGCGCACGCGCGTTGAAGTTTTCTTTCGAAGCACATGCCCGGCCCATGTTGATGAAATACATGTTTATAAACTATAAGATGCAAAAACAGAATCATATGTAACCGGACAATGCGAACATGGGTGTGGCAAAAGCAAATTAACTGATCAAGATTCAAGCTCTTTAAGTTTTAGGGGACTTTCGGTATCATTATGCCAAATACCTTTGTCCTATGCTGCGAATTGCTAACAAATTCATCTGCGATGTTCTCTAGCTTGATGATGTCAGTGAGAGCTTTGTGAACCTGTGACACCATTAGGGGATCTTACCTGGCTCATTGTGCTGCGTCGATAGCTTATAATCCTACGGAGCGCGCTAAATGTGCGTTCGGAAGTTGCATTTGTAGCAGTCATAACTAGCAATTCGCTTCATTACTGTACAAACTTCAGACAGAAGTTGTATTTGAGGTGCTGTTAAAGTGCAAGTGTACTTTATGATGTCCAAAATTGTCGGCGGAATTTGAACTGTTGAATAGAAGTTTAGAAATTCCGTGCAAAAAATGTACAACTGATAGCATAATAGCTCTGGATGGAGGTCATCTTTAATGACTTCATAAAATGTGCAGACAAGCTCAAAATCTTTCTGGACTTCATTTTTCGTTCTTTAAATCCCTTCACGCAGTGTGGTAGTATGATAAGTCTTTACCTTCATCATAGTGAAGAAATGGCCATGTCTTAAACTATGCAGCCTGAAACGATCGCAAGACAGGATTTTTTTCTCCAAATGAACGCTTAGGAACGTCAAACCCATAGGGTGGTGCGGGTGTCGGGGATCTGAGGCAGATCATTTATTGAGAGCAAAGAGTTGGCCATAGTTGCACAGCAAGAAATTCATACAATGGTTAAAGTACGACTATCAATTAATGTAATTACAATAATGTGAGACTAACACGTTCAAATAGTTATAGACGATCGATAATTGTGCAGAGGGAATTCATACAATGGTTAAAGAATAAATGCACTCTGACATCAGACACGCTCACATATTAGACACGCCCATTTTGGGACCGAAAGTTGGTGCGGCCAAAGCCGCACCAACCGCACCGTGTGCGCCGGGCCTGGTATGGGAAGTCTCTTTGTTGCGTTCTTGGGTATCTGACGAACTACCGGTATCGAGGAATAACGCAAAGCGAAGCATCGTTATAGTCTTATCTCCCCTTATCAGTTTAACGGCTATCCAAGTCACGTTCGTTGCTAAGCGTACTGGTGATTGCTTCCTTGATACTGTACTGAGAAGGGAGCGGCTTTAACCACCACACAGCTTGCAATTACACGTTTCTAATTAAACGATTAATAACTAATTGCGTTCTTGCTGAATATAATATTATTCATACATACGTAATTGCATTCCTCCCGACGTTGGAATGTAAGTATTATGCAATAACTGGACAGAAATTTGTACAGGAGGACTTCACGTAGCGGTGATGTAATCCATCCGCTGCTGTGGCATGGGTCTGGGTACGAGACTATGTACTTACATGTACCGGTATCTGTTTGCATGTGTGCATGTGTTTGTGTACATGTGAGTGTGTGGTATGTGTGTGTATGTGTTTGTGTACATGTGAGTGTGTGGTATGTGTGTGTGTGTGTTTGTGTACATGTGAGTGTGCGGTATGTGTCTGTATGTGTTTGTGTGTGTAGGTGTGTGCACATGTATGTGTACACAGTGTGAATGTGTGTGGGTGAATGATGGTGTGTATAAAATATGTGTGCATGTGTGTATGTGTTGTGCACATGTTATGTGTTTTTGCATGTGTGTGTATTTGTGTGTGCTTGTGTATGTGTGTATGTATTCATGTGTCAGTCAGTGTATGTGTTGTGTGCACATGCACTAGTCACAGGCACTTGAAGGCTGCACAGGGTCCTCAGAAACCTCACAAACTGGGAGGCTGCCACCTCCACTTGCCATTCAGGAGGGGAAAAGACACATGCTTTAAGGGGTTGCAATGCCATATCTGCTCGACGGGCTGGGAAATCCCTCAAAGTAGACTTTCATGGTCAGCAGTGGGACAATCGCGGCAGTGATGGCCGCCGTGTGCACCGTATCCACGATGACGTAGAAGGTATTGGAGGCCTGCTCAAACAGCACCACATGCCCTTGGCCATCACAGAGGTTACAGCCCACAGGAGGGGACTGCACCACACTCGCACCGACGTACAAGCTCAACATGACCGATGAGTGCTGAAGCTCACAATGTGCCACTGACCATCGTTGAAGGTTCTGGTACTGTTGGATCAAACGACAGCTGGTCCAGAGCCCACATCAAATATTAACCTGCCATGCAGCTTCACCCCAGGAAGTCAGTCATTACACTGTTGATCTGGTAGAAGAGAATGCCGCTGGGGTTGTAGGTATGGAACTGGACTGTGGCCTGGTTAATAAAACCACAAAGGAACATGTGCCCGCTGAATGTAGCCAGGCCCGTACCGTCGAAGGAGGTGCCCACATCTCTGACTGGGACTTAAGGCTGGGGACTCGATGGTGCAAGGTGTAGGCAGTGATGACATAGTCGGGTTGGACGGGAGCATTCCATTGGAGGGACATGGAAGAGGAAGTGGTATTGAGGATGAGGGGAGCTTGGCTCACAGGTGCTAAGGGTGTGAAAAAGATACAAAGTGGTTGTCAATGACCACTTGGGGCTTTGTTGAATATAATTGAACACACACATCGTGTGCACATGGCACACATGCATGCAAATGCTGCTTGTGTCTGCTAAGTGTACAAACTGAATGCTGACTGCCATTTCTTTATGAAATGGCAAGAAGAGAAGGCATAAAACATGTACCTACAACACCAAATCATACACATGTACATGTACCTGCAACACATACATCCACACACATACATGTAAACACAAACCCACACACACATACATACACACGTGCACATGCACAGACACAGACGCATGCACACACACACACACACAACACACACACACAACACACACACACACACACACACACACACATACCTCACATTGATTTTCATTGCAATACAGGGGGTGTGGCACCTACATGTACTTACACAGCATGCGGCGTGAGCGGGGCTACAAATACAAGTGGTGGTCACAATAAATGGGTGGGGTATATATAATAATCGGAGATCAAATACTTCCAAAGGGTGGGGTTTTCCCCAAGAAAGGTGCCCCCCTATCCCACACATCATACTGCAATCAGCAGGCTGTTTGGATTGGACAGTGCAGTCACAGTGTTCAGAGCTGTAACATTGGGAACAGCCTGGGATGTGGGCATGGCTTGAATGTCTTCACGTAGCCTCGTCCCCAGGCCGTCAATTAAAGTTAGGGAAAAACCAAACTTTAATTGACGGCCTGGGGACGAGGCAAGTCTTCACGTAGTGTCGTGCCCAGATCCAATGCATCGCAGCTGCGGGTGGATTACATCACCGCTACGCTTGTGAAAGCGTAGCGGTGATGTAATCCAGCTGCAATGCATTGGGTCTGGGCACGAGACTAGTCTTCACACTGTTGGAGTTGCTTTAGCCACACCCACCGGATGTGCAGGCCTGTACCAGTATGTAAACAGTTGTAGTCCATATACTATTGGACAGGGCAGGGATTTACCGTTCCCACCCCCTATCCACCCCCTGGTTCGCCCCTAATTTGAATAACCCAGGGAGAAGGCCAACAGTATACCATATCAACACTCAACAAGGCCAACAGTATAGGGAGAAGGCCAACAGTACAGGGAGAAGGCCAATAGTATAGTGAGAAGACCAACAGTATAGGGAGAAGACCAACAGTATAGGGAGAAGGCCAACAGTATAAAGACAAGGCGAACAGAAGACCAGCAGTACAGGGAGAAGGCCACCAGTCTAACAATAAAGGAAGAAGACCAACAGTATAAGGAGACGGGCAATTAACGGTTCGGGAGTAAAGGGAGAAGGCTACCACTGGTTACAGTACAGGGAGATGTCCACCATTATAGAGAGATGGCCAACTGTACTAGTATAGGGAGAAGGCCATATCTACTCCTTCCAAGATATGCACATAGGGCCGAACACTACCCACTGCCGAACATACCCTACGCTACTATTGGCCTATAGACCTTATTCGACCGCAATTATGAATAAATTATTGCGTGACTTGCATGTGACATGATTGATTGTTTATTGAGAAAGGCGTCGCCGTTATTGAGTATGGCTGAACAATCGGATGCGTTTAAGCAGCTTGATGCAGTCGGGAAGTCACGCTATAATGAGAAACTTGGTATGCTAGGCATAACAACAGATCCGTACATGACTCCAAAAGATGCTTGGGACTACAACCCCTCTCGTTGGCCTGACGTGTCGTTTCCGGACATTTGTGTGTATTTCATTCAGACGATTTCATTCAGAAGACGGGTATACGAAGGGTTCAAAACATAATCTCCCAGTGCAGAAACCGTCGTAGAATACACCGAGCGAATTTAAAAAACACACATGTCTAAAGGAATGAAGCTAGCCTTACACAAACCATACTATATTAAATTAAGTGTTTGAACGATAAGTCACTAAGTTCTTACAGGCCATTCAGCAAAAACACATCTCCCAGTGCGTAATGGTGCGCTACGTACAAATTCAGTAACACAGTACCTCTAATGTGTACACGAAGCAACGTAGCCTTACACAAAGCCTTTGTGCGCCATTTATAATAATTTTTCCCGCGTAACAGAGTTCAAAAGTCAAACAACATCGACTGCTGGGAATTTTGTAATGGTTACAACCATTTTATGACATAAAGGCATAGCAACAGCTTTACTTACAACAAAAACTGTCGCACAAACGAATTTCTCTCGTCTATGTCAC
Organism: Ephydatia muelleri; assembly: GCA_013339895.1. Taxonomy (NCBI): domain Eukaryota; kingdom Metazoa; phylum Porifera; class Demospongiae; order Spongillida; family Spongillidae; genus Ephydatia; species Ephydatia muelleri. The sequence goes on along the minus strand of JABACO010000012.1, from coordinate 8,433,126 downwards.
GTGACTTAATTGATCAATATTGCTACAAGCGCGTGACATTTATATATTCATATTGCGGTCGAATAAGGTCTATACTCACCAAAACACCTGCGTCTCAGAAGATGAAAGCATGAAGGGCATACGTAGTTCGATCCCTGCATGCATCATTGTGCCTAATTGATGCGCTCCACATCTCCAGATAAGTTAATTGTATTTGTGTATCAGTACAATTATAATTGTATTTCAAATTGTCTTGTACTATAGCCGTTAAACCCTTCTAGCTAGTACATAATTTTAATAATTATATCTAGATGACGCACGGTTACGTAATGACTACTTCATGATCGGTAGAAATTATTGTCTTGATTTTAGTATAATTAGCATAGATTCACAATCAGTCCGATGTATCGTAACTTATAAACGTGTATGAAATTCAATTCGAAAACAAAAAGCAAAGATGACCGCGTATGTAGCTACACGTAGAGCTGAAAATAGGTAAAAGCACATCCAATATCACACTTATGTGTACAACATGTTCTCATTCAAAGTAAATTGCACGAGACAATCATGGCGGTAAAAACGTTGGTACATTTGTCTTTAATATTTGTGCGCACCTCAGTCAAGATTGTATCCATGTTGAGCTGTCCAAGGAACCTTAGTACTTGCATTTGTTTTGTAATAATTTATTCCCTCCCACTGATCGATAATCGCATCAATTAATTGAATGTTTGCTGTACCCAATTACGACAGGGTGTTCAACTGTTATATTATTGACATTGCAATTGTGAATGATTTAAGAATTGTTGAACAAATGGATCTCTTGACTTATTGGATCAAGCAAGACCTGCAAAATAACATCAATAAAAGAAGTTTCCCTAATGGATAAAGCATACTGTTTGATGTCACCTGCTGACTTGGATGCACTGTGTGAATGGGTATATGACACTAGAAAACAATAGAACAAAACAGAAATGAAGTCATGCTCACCAACAAAAAGTAATACATGTATATTGTTACTAATATCTGTATACATGCATGTGTTGATTTACATTAAAATATTGCACCATTTTTTGATCAACATTATTAGTTTGTTTTATTCTTTCATAGTTATTAGTTTAATTTGTTTTTACTGGATGGCTTGATGACACAATCATCAATCGTGCTCAAAGCATTCTTAGGGAACAGTTTGGAGCAGCAGGATTTCTAAATACTACACTTAGGTACTCTATTGTTGTTTGATGTTATTAGAAGTGAGTTCATCCAAATACTGCACAATGGTAAAAACCATTGGCTGACAATTTCCACTATTGGCCTGCCAGCATCAGCAGTCAATGTTTATGACAGCCTTTACCAATCACTGTCACAATGTACTATTGATCAGATTTGTGCTGTGATGTTCTTCCACCAATGATGCAGTAGATGTTAGATTTATTGATGTAGAGCAGCAGACCAACAATTCTGACTGTGATTGTATGCAATATCTGCCACCAGTCTCTGTTTCAGTGAGGATATAAAAGTTGTATTCAATTCTGTGTCAGCAAAATGAGAAGCCATTTAGTAATTTGCCTTGAAAAGGGCCAGATGTTTCAACATGTTCAGTGGTGGCACAAGAGACAATCCAAATCTCCTGTAGCTGCCGAATGCCATGAGTTGGTAGAATGATTCAGTGTTGCTGTTGCAAAGAATGGTATCATAAGAAGTGTGAAAACGTAACAAGGAAGGAATTGGCATCCTCTTGGAAGTGCAGGCTGTGCACCAAAAAATGAACATCGATCATGAAGTTTCATTCATTTTGTGTCATTGCTGTATTTATTAGTTGTATGTATAAGATTAGATATGTATCGAGGAAGCATCATTCAAGGTTTTCGTACCCATTCCGCGATCCACTCCATGTGCAGGACACCAGGAGGAGCATACATATTGTTAGATCTATACGATATGGTGCATGGGGAGCAAGGAAGATTTAAAAATAGCTAATATTATCATTAAAGTGATCAACACTCAAAGTTCTTAAGGAGAGCGCAACAGCATGCACTAATATCCTATCGAATGGGCTATTTTGGTTAAGCGTTGCTTGCAAAAACTAAGGGGGACAGCAAATCCTAAAGCGGACCGATAATCCTAGGAATAATTGTCCTAGGGGGGACAAACTTATCCTAGGCTACGTTGTCCGGCCTATAGGATACCTGCTCCGGCCGGACAATTTTTAGGGGGGGGAGGGGGGGGGGGGGGGACAGGGTATCCTGCTACGGTATACGGTATTAAAATGCACAAATGATGCATGCACAATCGACATGAAGAAGTGAGATTTCATGCAAAAGGAAAAAAGATCAACAGTTGAGGTTTTTAAAATGAGTTCCATGTCAGAACACCACTCATATGGCTGGTTCATGCATGTATATATGCTGTAATGCTAGATGGCTAAGCTTTGTGTGTGCATGTCTTGAGTACTATGCATACAGTGCAGCGCATGAGAATTAATTTGGACAAGAAAATAATAGACTAGCTTGTCCAATCTATTTTCTGTAGAAATCCAGCTGAGACATGCTATAGGACGTCCTTTTAACACCAATGTCTTCCATTGCTACTACATAGGGGTAGTGAATTTGTGTTGAATTTTTATAGAGTTATGTTTCTAATTTATTCAAAAACAAAGTTAAAAGTAAAGCTATTTAAATGTATGGAATCGACTACTCCTGAATTTTATTAATTAACCTAGTTTCCCATAGACATGTACACAAAATAAGATCTAATTATTGTATTCCACTGTTTGTTAAAATTAACTTTTAACAACAAATTAAGTTGCCACCCTTTATTATGATTTGCAGTACCAGTGGTGCACTTCTTCATGCCATTTGTTTTTTTCCATTACGTAGACTTTCTGGTTCGGGGAGCATTCGAACAATATCATATTCGGTTATCGGCGCCATCTTGACCATTAATGGTCGTCAAGGTTTCAACTGAACATATTAAATATAACAGAACCCTTCGCCTCGGCCACCTTCATCTCAATTGCTAATAATAATTAATAAAACGTGCAGTTAAGTTTACTAAAGCACAACATGTTAGCGACTGTTGATAGTTTCCAGATCCTCACTTGGCAGGGTGGATCCAGGATTTTACGAATCTAATGAAAAACAGCTGGAGGGGGGAGGGAGGTTCGTTCGAACTTGTCGAACCTCCTTCGCCGCTGCAACTTGGGTAACATGTGTGGGCGGTCTACATTTGCCACCATTGCCATGTCGCTAAACGGCTTAACCGGGGCTGTCTTTCGATTGGGAATAGTCAAAAGTCTGAAACCTTGTGACCACGCCAGCGTGTACAGTGTGTACCCCCAGAAGAAGTTTATGCACGTCTTTTATAATTTTTTTTATGTTGGATGGTTGTTGTACAAATAAACAAGATAGGACGACTAATTAAATAGCGCTGTTTCCCAAAAATACACGTAGCGAATTGAAGTTAATATGAGAGGTCAAAAGTCATCCTTAAAAGATCTACCATTTTTCAACGCTGTGTGTTGTGTGTGTGTGCGTAGTGTGTGTGTGTGTGTGTGTGTGTGTTGTGTGTGTGTACAATATATATAGGTATGTGTGCATGTATATATATATAGGTATAAGTGTGTGTGTGTGTGTGTGTCTATGTGTGTGTGTGTGTGTGTGTGTGTGTGTGTGTTGTGTGTGTGTACAATATATATAGGTATGTGTGCATGTATATATATATAGGTATAAGTGTGTGTGTGTGTGTGTCTATGTGTGTGTGTGTGTGTGTGTGTGTGTGTGTGTGTGTGTGTGTGTGTGTGTGTGTGTGTGTGTGTGTGTGTGAAAATATATAATGGCATGCATACCATTTCACTATACAGTTCACTGTGTATCCGTTGGATTGAAAGAATAATGCCATACCCATATCCACTATACAGTTCAGGAGGAATGCATATGTCCAAGTCCTTCACAATAGATTAGTGCATGCGTGCGTTTGTTAACAACAAACACATACAGCAAAACATGTGAAACATGTTCACATGCGTCTGTTTTGGAAAATCTTTGCACCTTGTGAATGTGACGCAACTCTTCTTTTGATTCTCAACCACACATCCATCACATTTGGGTCGTATCACTCACCAGCGAGGTATTTTTTTATGCCAAAATCGTCATCCTTACAGCCTCTATCTGCAATGACTCCTTTACCAACAAAGAGGAATTGAATACATCCACTCTGTACATACCCGTATAAGCTCAGCTCACGTGGCCTGCATATTTTTACTGGCGCAGCATTCATGTTTGCATATACATGCATGTGAATGCATTAGATTATTAAAATGCACTGGCGAAATGGCGCACGATGAACGACCTCAGTGTTGATGCTGACGTGCAAACTAAAATCAAAAGGTGTCCCGCATTTCATTATTGTAAACAAGGAGCAACGTGACAGAGGAGGAAACATTTCCTGTTGTTTCCAAAGAAGCTTATAGATTTAATTCGAGAAACGCGATCCGCTGGCATGCCGAGCGCCATTCTGTTCATATTCGCAGGTACCATCGGCTGCACCATTTGCGTGGCCGCTGCCCAGTACGTGTGTTTGACGATATACTGGTGCCTCGTAGTGAGACGTAGAAAGACTGACGCGTCGGAACAGGGCACCAGCTCATCTATCGATCTCTACAGCGAAGTTGTCACAACCTCCGTAACGGTTCGGGACCTCGATGCACGTAGAGAGGAAGCTAACGCGCACTCGATCAACGTTCAGGAGGTACTTGAGCTACGTCCAAGGACTGATGCAGCGAAGACGAATTCGATAAGGTACACGTTATGAATAAAAAAAAATGATAACGCTGAAACCGGCCATGATTTGTATATACGTCATGCATGCCTTCTCATTGTACATGCATATATAGAGTTACACAGCAAAAACAGATCGATGCATGTCACTAGAAATCGATAATAGGGCACTCGTTTTTTGAAAAACGAGTGCCCTATTATTGATTTCTAGTGACATGCGCATCAATCTGTTTTTGCTGTGTAACGAGCAGGACACAGAAAGCGACACATGTGCGTTGCAACAGCCAGGCAATGATGATCCGGACGACGACGACTGCAACGAAACCGACGGACAGCGACTCGCTGGAGCGCAATCACCTATATCGATGTATTAAATTTAAATTCATATGGAACGTTCTATTCGACAATGGGTCTTGTGGATTTTATTTTATAATATAAACTTTAAAACGATATATCTTCCGACATATTAACGCTATCGGGTTCGTATTTTTAACACAACATCCCACACCATTACTATGTGTGAAAATCCATTTTGATGTCTTACACATGCGGGGTACCGACGTTACAAGGTCCGATACCCCGTAGGGTTCAAAATGACCACATCTTCAGGTAGGAGTGTCCAAATGGGTTCAAAATAGGTACCCATGTAGAAGGGTCCTACCGCTATTGATTTGTTCTGTTTGTTAATTTTTGCTTTATCCGCTATGGAGATGCAAGTGTGCAAAGTAATTGCATATTTCCCGGGCGTTACGCGCCATTAACGTATTACGAAGATCCTCGAAGCCAGTCGTAATACGTTAATGGCGCGTAACGCCTGGGAAATATGCAATTACTTTGCACACTTGTATCTCCATAGTGGATAAAGCAAAAATTAACGAACAGAACAAATCAATAGCGGTAGGATACATGGGTACCTATTTTGAACCGATTTGGACACTCCTACCTGAAGATGTGGCCGTTTTGAACCCTACGGGGCATCGGACCTTGTAACGTCGGTACCCCGCATGTGTAAGACACCTAAATGGATTTTCACACATAGTAATGGTGTGGGATGTTGTGTTAAAAATACGAACCCGATAGTATTAATATGTCGGAAGATATATCGTTTTAAAGTTTATGTTATAAAATAAAATCCACAAGACCCATTTTCGTATAGAACGTTCCATATATATAGATTTAAGACGAAGGAAACAGTTACTGCCTTTGGTTCCTTCTCCTCAGACCTGCATCTACAAGCGCTCCAGCCTTGCCTCCGCGACCGCAGGGGCTTTGTGCATCGAATGGTGATGAATACAACTACCAGCCTGTTTACCCGCAAGAAGAGTCGTCATACTACGAGGAATTGGAAATAGCGTGATAAAATAGCACACCGCGCAAAAGGGTGTATGATGCATATGTTCTACGTAAATGATTGGTCAATTTACGAGTTAACATTGTACTTATAGTTTTCGATTTAGGATTAGGTTTATATGTTTAAGGATTGTTTACGGTTGGGATTAGGTTTGGACTAAGGTAAAATGATTCAACAGAATACTTAATTGATGCAATTTCAAAATTGCGCTGTTCATTTCGAAATTGCCGGTGTCATAGCAGATTTAGATTGTCCCTCCGGACAGAATCCGCTAGTGCATGGATTCCACCCCCCGGATAAAATCCGCCAGCGAAATTTGTCCTTGGGGACACGTTCTGCTAACGGATTCTGTCCGGGGGGGGACACTATTCGCTAGCCGATCATGTCCCCTCTCCTCCCTTCCCCTCTTGCCTTTGTGTTTATTTGGCGAGCGCTTGTAGGCAGCCTGATTTGACTATGACAGGCTCTGCCTAATTTGGTCCTAGAGCAGGCTGGCTACATTATATTGATCTTATAGGCTGCTAATATTGGTCCTAGGCAAAGGCAAGCTGCCTATACTAAAATTACTATGGAACGGAATGTTCGCTTTTAACTTACTAAGTTGCGGAATACAATAATAGCTCAGTTTGTAGTTTAAGTAAAGCAACCATGTAGTCTTGAAATGTAGTTATCGTTCACATTCATACCCCTAGGCCACGTACAGTTCAATCTTTGTTATGAGAAGGATTAAATCAACTCTGCACGACTCAAGAGTATATACTAAAACCAGCGACAGGTTAACAAAACAATAAACATGTATCAATGTTCATAAATGTCAAAGAAACAGTTATTGAGTGCAAAAAGGACAGAGCCGTCTTGTTTTCTTCTGCTGCCTAGTCATGTTGGAGAGTGCCAATGCACACATCACCATGGAAGCGTTCTTTGCAGAGGCTGCAGCAAATCATAGTGATGTCTGGCGTCTGTAGGACTGTATATGTAATATTGAAGGTGTGTAAACAATAATAGTACATGCATGCAAATTTGCTACACACTATAACTGTTAACATACATAATAAAATTAAAATCATGCATCATTATAACATAATGTGCAATGGTGCCACCATAATTGCGTGTATGCGCTGATGAGATATTCTGCTTGACGCTGATCTGAAAAAAATTTTCCTCTGAGAAAACACATTCTTTTGAAAACTTCTTCAATGTAGTCCTCATCAAAAGATTCATTTAACTGAGTAAATTGCGTAACACTTGTGCCACAGTGTTGTGGAAATTCTATGTTCACTTCAAATGCAAGGACTGCTTTTCTGTTTCAGAAAAGAAGGATTTATTAACATCATACACTGTATGTGCCTGAATAATTACAAATTGTATGCAAATATAAAAATATCATAACCGCTGCCATACATCGGCTGAAATGGAGTGGCATTGTTGATTTCTGTTTAGAGGTTTGCACTCCGATATGAACAAAAACAACATAAGAGGTGATCGACGTTTAAACATAACCGTAGAATATGCACATTGCCTATAAGAGAACAGGGTCTAAAAGATCATCCACATGCAGTCATTTTGCTTAGTTTGATTAGGGATCGTTAGTGTTGGATTATAGGCTCGGCCTCAGGCCACTTATAAAAGTAATCGACAAAGGTGAGATGTAACAATTGCCTCGCTCAGTTTTTGGCAGAGGACTCCTCAGGTCTAATTCCACACAAAATTATTTAGGCATCGGCTGATAGAATAATTAATGGCAAACACTATAGCTAGGCTGTATAAGTAGGATATGCAGATCTTAAATCAGCTCCATGTACAGCGCATAAACGGTTGGTAATTGGACCGAGCCCCGATAAGTGGATTCACATGCACTGCAGCCTAGCTAGCTGATCATACTCACTTTTTTTTAGGACTTTATAGTTTACGTTAGGGCATCGTTTAAGTTAAGGCAAGGCCGTACGGCCGGTGTCACAGGTGGAATCCCTGAAAAATTTGCACCCCCGTGCCATTTTTCTTAGGAATTTTGGCACCCCCACTCCAATTTTCCTAGGAAACTCAGCATCCCTTTAGGAAAATAGGCATCCCTTAGCATAGCCATTTCTCCTAGGAATTTTGGAACCCCCTCGCATTCCTAAATAATAATGGAAATCTAGAATATTATTCACTGGCCTTCTGGCATGTAAGAAAGCGGAGGACCATTTGAAGGCTTTTAATGGTGTTATGTAATGTATGCCACAAAATGTTTGAATCAATAAACTGATGTATTAAGAATGAGCAGCTGCATTGAATGAGATAGTGACATACAACACGTATGGATATTACATCTTTTTAATAACTGTTTCAAAAGTTAGTTGAAGCTAGTTATATATATCCCTTCATCTTGATGCAAGCCAAGCTTAGTTTCCTGTGGTGAATGCTTGAGCCATTTGAATGTTTCTCCACATTTGGCATATATATAAGTTGTTGTATTAAGCAATGATGCTGCTACAATCACCTCCAATTCTGTAGCCCAAGTGCCCAAAGTCTGCATCCTTGATCGCTTCATATAGCTTTCCATAGAGCCATCTGGGGATCCAAGGGAGGATAACATTGGATCTGTTGATTTGTGGATCATGTACGTTGTGATCAGCAGATGCAGTTCTTCATGAAACTCCTGTGATCCTGTTACAGCTAGAGAAACAGACCGAAAGAAACAATTTCCATCTGCAGCAATCCTAGCTGTTGCTAATGGGCAGTGTGACACAGCAGTCATTGATGCCTGTGTCAAATGAGGGTGATTCACACTGATGAATGTCAACCCTAGAAGAGCACACCTCTCCTTTTGCCACTCACTGCAAACTGGCTGATAGTTGATATGATCATTATGCTCTTCGTTGGTAATCTCTGAAACCCGAGATGATATGCTGCTGCTGTTACACTGTTCTTCATATTCTAGTAACCCATCAATGGTAAAATCCTTATCATTTAAAAAAAAACTTTTATTTCTGACCCACTCACACAATTCATCTAGATCATAAGGACTCATCAGAAAATAAATGTTACCAAGTACATGAACAGGCTTCAACTGGGCTTTGGTGGATCTGCTCCACACTTTAAGCACCTCAATTCCTTTAACCAAGCAATGTGTAGTTCCAATGTATGATAGGACTTTCCCTTTGAATTCAGCAAACTCAGCAGCATGCAGGTTTTCATTGACAACAACAAAATTTCCGCCCAGGACTTCTTGCAGTTGAAAATTACCATAAAACTCACGGAAGTCTATCCAAAGCGAGACATCTATGTTTTTATACAATGCATATTCCTCTTGCTGCAGATCCAGTTCTGCGTTCTGTAGAGAATAAATAAAAATAAAAGAGTGCATCACAACATTACAAAAATCAGCTAGAATTTACATCATCATCTTCTTTGGCTTCATAATATGATCTACTCTGGACTGTGACTTTGCTGTTCTTCATTCTGACATCCTTGCTCCTTCTTGTTATCATTTTCTTCATGGTGAACACTGTCACCCATACATTTTCTGTTAGCTGCCTCTTGTTCACCTGCACACTCACTGTCACTGTTGTCTAATTCTTCAACTTCATCCACAATGTTGTCGTCAACTACTCGATCAAGAAAACGCTTAAGGCGAGCACAGCGGATGGTTTGCTTTAATGGTTTTCCCTCCAATGTTTTCTACTCTTGCCCAGGTCTTTTTGAATGATGTAAACACCAAGCCATGGCTTCTCGAGTTTGCCTCCCATTCTGTGCCTATTCCTTGCATTGGACTTCAACACCTTGTCCCCCACCTTAAATATTGAATTTGTGTTGTGTTTTTTATCATAGTGTAGCTTCTGTCTGGTTTGTGCACAGAGAATATTCTGTGTAGCTTTGGCACGATATTGTTCCTGAAGATTGATAAGAGCATCAATATGTTTCAGATGCTCAGGTTCTGTAAGAATTTGTGGCAATGAGTTACCACCCACAACACACATGAACTGGGAGCTTAGCCTCCCGAAAATGCATTAGAAAAAAAGGGGTATAGCCAGTAGAAGCATGAATGGATGTCCTGTAAATAATCATATTTAATATTATTATGCAAATACAGAATGCTTCATACCTGTAGCTAAACATGATTTTCTCAATACGATCATCCCAGTCGTTTTGTTTTTCATTTACAACTTGAATCAGGGAAACTTTTAGTGTTTGGTTAAACCTCTCTGTCAATCTATTTGTCTGCGGATGATATGCACTAGCAACTCTGTGCTCAGTGCCTGTTAACTTCAGAAGATGATTAACAACCTTACAATTGAAATAAATACAGCATAAAGCCTACAATTTATTTATACATAATAAAGCATGTATAACTTGACAAGAGAACAGCATAAAGCCTTGATATACATATCGCTGATCATGTAAATATAATGATGTATCAGTTACACAAATGTAAATATAAAATGAATAATTATAATATATAACTATTTGGAATCATTTCTGCGCAAAGTGACCTTACATTTTTTAACAGATTACAAATTTAGTTTAGAACTTGTAAATGTCATTTTCACATTAATTCTTAACCCAACAACCCCTGATGGAGTGGATAACCCTCCCCCTCTCATGTAATCCCTTTGACCCATGCAACCAGACAACCCCCCCCCCCCTCCCACCCCTTCAAGACCCCTCATCTCATGTAATCCCCTCTGACCCATATGACCAGACAACCCTCCCCCTCCCTCCCCCTCAAGACCCTCATCTCTTGTAATCCCTCTGACCCATACAACCAGACAACCCTCTCCCTTCCACCCCCTCATGACCCTCATCTCATGTAATCCCTCTGACCCATACGACCAGACAAACCCTCCCACCCACCCTCTCATGACCCTCATCTTATGTAATCCCTCTGACCCATGCGACCAGACAACCCTCCCCTCTCACCATGTAAGCATCTGGTGCACATCACATGTGTGTGTGAGGATGATGACAATGCCATATGTTTCAGAGCACTAAAGTGTTACATTTGATAATGTACGTGTGGACATACCTGATTACAAAACTCAGTCCCTTGATCAGATATTGCTACATTAGGGCACCCATGACGAAGAATGAGGTCATTACGACACTCAGCAACATTAATGGCTTCTTTTGTTGGAGATGCACGTGCTTCTGGCCACATCTGTCACAACTATAACATACTTGTTACCATTTGTGGTTGTAGGAAGAGGCCCAATGAGGTCTATTCCTATCTGTTCCAGCTACTGTTGGGAACTGGTATAGGGTGCAGCTCTTCAGCTGGATGATCAAACTTTCTTTTCGTCTTCTGGCATTGATCACAATGCTGCACCTGGCATACACAAAAATAATTTTTAAACAGAAAAAAACACGAGATGCTGACAGTAGTAGAAATGACAAGATAAATAACTTACCCAAATTCTCACATCCTTTGATAATCCTGGCCAGAAATACTTTTGTGCAATCTTTGCAAGCGTTCTATCGCGACCTTCATGGTTTCCCGCTAGTCCGATATGGCAACCATTAATTATCTGCTTCCTTGTCTTTGCGTCTTTTATGTAAAGAGAAAGCGCATTCCCATTCTTTGAATCTGATCAGATTACTCTATACAGCTGCATGCCCATCTTGCACTCGATACTGCTTTGCTCTTTTGCGAATGGCACACTTATCTTGTTTAGTTGCATCCTGAGGGTACATGTAGCTTCCACGTGTTATATCTTATACATCCTTATCGTCTTCTGCCCTCTTTTCCATCGTCTCGCTACAATCACACTAATAATCAACTTTTGTCGCCTCAAACACGAGGGTACCGAAAATCCTAAAGGATGCCAAGAAATTTGGAATGGGGGTGCCAAGAATCCTAGGATATTTGGAACGGGGGTGCCAATTATTGGGGGTGCCGATTATCCCATGACACCGGTCGCAAATGAATAATTAATGAACCTCATTGGCTTATTCATTTGTAATTCAGTGGCGGTCAAAGGGGGGGGGAGGGTCTACGGGGTCTAAAGACCCCCCCCCCCCCCCCCCCTCGCCCAGACCAGCTATGAATAATTAACCACGAATAATTAATTAATTGACACGTTCCAATATGAAGCGTTCAAAGAGCTCTATGCTAGGTAGCAACTGCTGTGTTCCAACTAAAGCAAGGGAAAATGAGGTGGATTTGACTCAGTTTTTTGGTTTGAATCGGTAAGTACACTCTGCAGCAAGTTTCCTGTTATATTAATTTAAGGCGATCGTATACACAATAACAGGCTCCACGATACTTACAGAGGGCGCAGACGTGGCTCAGGCTAGCCGCTCAAAACAAAACATCACCACTGACCATGGCTGAAAACAATTGTGTCAGTGTGCCGCATACTATGATATCAGAATCCAGCACAACACAGTCAGTTGTCAAAGTGGGCACACTGGGCGAAGCTAGCATGATGACAGTCAGTAATACCGTCACAGTAAGCGCAACACTACCAATCGAATCAGACGCTGTTGCAAACTACGAGATGCAGGAAGCTGAACAAATATCCTTACTTTCATTCCCTGAAAACAGTGCTGGTATTTCAACACAAACACTGATTGAAACCAGATGTGAAAACAATTAACAAAATGATGATTTGCACCCTGCTATTTCGTCAGGAGATTTTGGAAGGGTAGTAAAACTAAAGACAGAACGTAACCTAACTGATAATGAAAAGTATGTCCTTCTTAAGAAGCACTTTATACCAGCTGCAAGCTACACATTTCCTTGCCATAGTATAAATGGGCAAAAGAGAAGTTTTCAGCACTCATGCTTAGCAAATATAATGGGTTAGTGTACTCTGAATCTCAAGATGGTGGTTATTGCAAGTTCTGTGTGTTGTTTGGGAAGTGTGAGTGTTCAGTGAATGAGTTTGGGGTCCTTGTTGTGAGACCATTCACACATTTCAAAAAGGCAAGCGAGAGGCTCAGTGAGCACTTTATTCATCAAACCCAGAAAGGAAAGAGATTTCACCAGTGTGTTGTAACAGAAGCTGCTACTTTCATTTCTGTAATGGAATGTGAAGCACTAAGAATCAACAACCGAATGAATGCAGAGAGGGCACAACATGTGAAGGAAAATCGATTAAAAATCAGATCAATTGTTGAAACAGTCATTTTCTGTTGACGCTAGGGTATTGCATTTAGAGGTCATCGAGATTATTGCCCTGATGTTCAGGATGATCCAAATGGTAACCATGGCAATTTTCTAACTCTTCTCAATTTTCGTATTCAGGCTGGAGATAGTTTGTTGGAGGAGCACTTGAAGAATAGTGCATCTAATGCACTCTACACCAGAAAAACTGTTCAGAATGAACTTATTGTGATTAGTGGAGACATCATTCGAAGCAAAATCCTTGCTAAAGTCCGTCAGGCTAAATATTTATTCATTATTGCAGATGTGGCTACTGATGTGGCTACTGATGTGGCTACTGATTAGCAGCTCTCAATTTGCATACGTTATGTTGAAGAAGGTGTGTCACAGGAAAAGTTCATTGCTTTTCATGAGTGTGTGTCAGGTGTTACGGGTGAAGCAATTTCAGAAAATATCATCTCAAACCTTGCTGTCTGGCAGCTACAGCCACACTTACTTCGCAGACAGGCTTATGATGGTGCTGGAGCAATGTCTGGATTATCTAAGTGTGTAGCAGCTCGAATCACTTCAAAATACCCAAAAACTTTATACACACATTGTGCTCCTCACTGTCTGAATCTCTGTGTGGTGAAATGTTGTAGTGTTAAAGAGATCAACAGTATGGATGCAGACTGCTGATTCTGTGTCGCGGTTCTTCGCCTAAAAGGCAACTTGCATTAGAAAAATGGATAGGAGAATTACTTCCTGAAGAAAAAAGCTCAAAGATTAAGCAGATGTGCAGAACACGTTGGGTTGAACGCCATGAAGCATTTGAAGTTTTCCAAGACCATTTTATGCCAATTGTATGTTGTATGGAAGAAATAGCATCAAGCCATGCATCAGAATGGAACAGAGAGTCACGGTCTGATGCAAATTCTTTCTTGCTTGCCATCTCTCAGTTCTCTTTTGTTGTTGCTTTAGTTTTAAGTCACAATGTCTTATCTTACACAAAAGGACTTAGTGTAAAGCTTCAAGGACGATATGTTGATGTAGTTCGTGCACATAATGACGTAGAGGCTGTAAAGTCAGCTATTAAAGAAGCTCAATCTAAAGTTGACAGGTTGCATGCAAAAATATGCCGTGAGGCTATAGCATTGGCTGAAAGTGTTGGAGTAACAGAGTCATGCCCTCGAATATCATCTGTGCAACTGCATCGTGCCGATCCCCCAGCAGATAATATAAGTGACTACTATGAACGAATCCTTACCATCCCTATGTTGGACCATCTCATCACAGAACTTGATATGCGGTTTGATAAAGAAACTATCAGTATCATAATTGAATGCATTCAGCTGATGCCATCCGAAATTGTAAATTCCAATACCACCATCTCTGAACCAGTTTTTCTAGCCTACTTAAGCTTTATGGTGATGATCTTCCATTCTCCAGAGGCTTAGACTCTGAAATGGACATGTGGAAGATAAAATGGACTAAAATGCCATCAGGAGCAAATGAGTTGGACACTCCAGAGAAGGTTCTAAGGCATACTGGTAAGGATTTGTATCCTAACATTCATGCTCTCCTTGTCATCATTACTACACTTCCTGTGACAAGTTGTGAATGTGAGAGATCTATCAGCCTTCTAAGGCATCTTAAAACTGCTTTACGAAGCACCATGGGGGAAGACAGGTTGAATAGTCTAGCTCTGCTCAAATGCCATAGAGAAGTGGATATCAACCCTGAAGAAGTAGTGGAAGAGTTTTCACATCGCCGCCCTCGTAGAATGCTACTAATGAATCCTTTTGTTGATTAGAGTTGAACACTAGTATATATGCAACTGTTGCCTTTTCTAATTTTTAGTTTCATGTTAACAAATCATATTACATAAAGTTGTTTTGATATCTCTGTCAAAAGCCGGTATGTGTATTTTCATGCTCCAGACCCCACTGGGGGAGCTTACAGCGCTCCCCCAGACCCACTGGCTGTCACAGGAGGGGTCACGCCCCCTCCCGCACCCACCCCCACTTGTGACTATAGTTATTAGATACCCCCTCCCGAAATCCTGGATCCGCCCCTGTAATTGTACAGGATAGTAGCTGATTTCACTTCCTCGACTGTTTGAACGACGAAATAGCAATTTGAACGACGAAACAGCAATTTAATTGTGCGAATTAGAGGGCCGGAGTGGGTCTGCGAACGTTGACGTTTGTGCATGCATAGGGTGCATGCATACCTATAACAACAAAATCCACAGTGCAATTTTCCCTGCATTAAAGGAACGCCTTTTTTTTTGTTTTTTTTTTTGTTTTGCAAGTATACTGCCTAAGCATAAACCGGGCGTGCATGGTCGACCGCTATGTTTTGGCAGTAAGTGGTCGAATAGGTTGGATAAGCATTCCTAACAAATAAACGCCACAGTGCAATTCTCCCTGCCGGCATGCATTGAAATAGATTAGGCAGTATGTGGAGCTGTAGGCTAGGGCCGAATAGATTGGATTTCAATGCCAGAGTTAGCAGTTCAAAAACAAAAGCCACGGCTCAATTTGCCTGCATTGAATTAAGGCTTTTCTGTTTTGCAAGAACTGCTTACACATAAACAGCGCGGGGGTGTTCAACCGCGCTATATACCATTTAAGTTTATGCAGTATGTATAGGGTGGATTTCAATTACCAGGGTTAGCATTTCTAGCAACATAAGCCACGGTTCAATTCTGAAATAAGGTGATTTTTGCAATTATATGCATAAACAGGGTGGTCGACCACTATACCGCTTAAGTTTAGGCAATACGTAGAGCAGCTAGTATGGTCAAATAGATTGGATTTCAATTGCCAGGATTAGCATTTCTATAGCAACATAAGCCACTGCTCAATTCTCTTTCTTTTTTTTGTTGTTGTTGCAATTACTGTCTTAACATAAACAGGGCGGAAGTGTCTACCACTAACGCGTTTAAGTTTAGGCAGTACTAGTATCTAGAGCAGTATAGGTTCGAATAGGTTGGATAAGCACTCCTGACAACAATAGCCACAGCGCAATTTCGCCTGCATTAAAATACAACCTTTTTTTGCAAGTACTGTCTTAACATGAACAGGGTGGTCGACCACTTCACACCCTTGGAATAGATTTTCCCCCCCCCCCCCCCCCCCCCCCTTGGAATAGATTATCCACCCTTGGAATAGACTATCCACCCTTGGAATAGATTATCGGCCCCTCCCCCTCCCCCCCTAGTCTCTCGTGACAGTGACGTAATAAATGAGATATTACGTCTGTACGCTAATGCCACTTTTTCGTGAAAAGTAGGAATGCAATTATCGTTATAGTCACGCGCAAAGAATGCAATTATCACCACAAATTTGGTCGAAGGCTTGTCTGCTCAAAGCCACATGGCGACCACAACACCTTGTATCCTGTGCACAAAACAAACAGATTCTAAAAATTGGCGACCGATCCACAGTGAAGCGAATCGCGACGTGTTTATGACGTTAACGGCAATGGTCATCGAGATGTTCGGCAGTAAATCTGGGGATACGATTTTTCCAACTGGTCGTGTTCTCTGCAAGACTTGCCATAGTAGCTACTCTGGGTACACGCTTTGAGCTTATCGAACACGGTGGGAAGTAAGCAGTAACAAAGGGACTTTCCGCTTCCCGTAGGTAGGCACACAAACACGTCTCTGCCATTCACGAAGCTTGTGATTGCTGCGAGTTGATTTGGACGTAGCTCATTATATCCAAGTTCTTTCGTGGCTTTTGAAATCGCATTATCGATAGCAACCTTTGAATAGAGCGCCATTGTTTATGAGTTGTGAATTCCTGGCTAACCTAATTACGTTCGGTCACATGATATCTCAAATTTCATTGGTTCCGCCGGAATTCCTCCGCT
This sequence comes from Ephydatia muelleri, assembly GCA_013339895.1. Classification (NCBI taxonomy): domain Eukaryota; kingdom Metazoa; phylum Porifera; class Demospongiae; order Spongillida; family Spongillidae; genus Ephydatia; species Ephydatia muelleri. The sequence goes on along the minus strand of JABACO010000012.1, from coordinate 8,416,079 downwards.
CATACACGAAAAAGTGGCATTAGCGTACAGGCGTAATATCTCATTTATTACGTCACTGTCATGAGAGACTACCCCCCCCCCCCCCCCCCCCCCCCTTGGACCTCCTCCCCCCTCCCGTGAATATTAGCAGGTGTTTAACCTATAGCTCTACCGCACACATGGGTTAGTAATGGAGGCTGAAGAACTGATACGACAACATTGTGCGCTTCCTCGAGAGCAAAGACGACAAGCAAAGAACCTGGCCTCAGAGTGTGGGACAAGGAGGCAAAAGGGGCGTTCCAGAATACAACATTCGGGGGGATTAAATTTTGGGGGATAATCTATTTCGTGACACCGGTATTAACTAGAAGCTTGCGTATAAGGCTTTCGCAATTCAAGTTATTGCATTGCATGTGAAAGCTGGGTGCTACACTATCAGACTAATGATGCATTTGTACGTCATCATATAGGCCACGCAGCTGTGCTGGCAGTTAGTAATGCTAAATGCACCACGATGCACTTTGTGGGGATGGAAAAATAAACATAGCACCCTGAGAATTAGCCGACAAGGCAATGAATACGTTTGATTAATAATCATTCATGAGATGGGGTGACATATATCTCTAAATCTGCTGCATATAGCTTATGCAATGTCCAACGACAGTTGTCCTAGAGTCGGGGAGGCAAAATGGCTCATAACAGCATTCTCGATATTCCCAGCTGTAGCGTTCGTTTCCAACATCTTGACCATCGTGATGATCGTGAAGACTGCGGCTTACAAGGCGTTCAGACATCGCCTAATGCTCTACCTGGCCATTGCTGGTGTGATATGTACAATTGGTTACTGGCTTGAAGTACTTCCAGTGGACATCGAACAACCCGACGATAACCCTGTGTCTGTAAGGGAAGGATGGAGCGACGCTTGCAAATTTAGCGGATTATTCAACCAGTACGCAGGATGGGTCAGATCCCTCATTCTGTTTTGGATATATCTGCATATCTTCGCAGTCGTGATATACCAGAACCAATTGAGCCGTCCCAAGCAGGAGGTGTTCGGAGGCCTGGTAGTGCTCCTCGTGCCCCTCCTGGTTAGTTGGGAGCCGTTTATCAAAGACTCCTACGGATTAACAGGTGTTAGCTGTTGGATAAAATATTCTTGCCAAGACGACACGAACAATTCGATGGACCATCTTATTATCGCATTGTGCGTCAGTTTGGTTCCAACATTCTTGTTGCAGTTATTTGACGTAGCCCTCATTTTGGCAGCCATTTTTGCGCTGTGTAGAAGTTCCAGACGAGGACTATTAAAGCACAAACACTGGCTGGCGATAAAGGAGATCCTTCCTCTCATCATGTTTCCCTTATTGTACATTATCATCGGATTCGTAAGGATCACTGTCTACTTGGCCGCTACCAAAGATGAAACACACTATGCACTGAGCGATGCGGTGTTCGTATGTCTGCTTCAAATAATTACAGTAACAATCCCGCTCTCGCTGATTTTGCAACCCGGGTTTTGTCACCAATGTACTACTAGGCGAAAGCAGCCGGGTAATCCTCTGGTCCTTTCCAAGACCAGCACCAGTGATCCGCACCGAGAAGAAAACGATGCTGATTACTGCAGCGAATTTGGGTTGAACGAAAATGAACCGGACGCAAGCATCCTTTTATCCAAGGAAGCGCACACATATTCCACCATGCATGTTGCGTACCGCCACACATAGTTGAACCACTCGATACCATAGCTAATTGTACGTGTTAGCTTACTTCGTTACATTTAACATGTATATCTGTCACTGTGTATTCTTGTGCGATGTGTATAGAAAGAAGCCCGTTATATAAATTTTAATATTAACAATTGAGTATGAATTACAAGGTTCAATGTGTGGTAATGCTTCGTGCATTCTTCAGGCAACAGCGAGGTTGGATTTCCTGATGTGCAGTGTACTGATATGGGCCCGGTGCTCCGTGGAGCGGATAGCATGCAGCATCTGGCGCTGTGAACTGTCCTCGCATGCTGCTCAGATCAGTATTCTGAGGCAACAGTCCCTATAAAAATGCACTGTGACCTACTGCATGGAGAGCCATACTGTACAATGTGCAAGTACTAGCCATGTTGGTTTTGGCCTTCTGGGTGAACAGAGGGCTGAGCCGATTCACGCCATGCAAGTTTAATTAATTAACTTGGTTTGGCATAAAAGACAAACTCAAGGTCACCAGTAAGATACATACAATTTCAGAGCGTACGTCCCTTGAATAAAATTAATATTCTCTACAGTTCTCTTCAGTTGCATCCACCACCTTAACTGACTAGTGCATCTCACGTGACTGCAACAATGTCTATCATGCTCAATGGCCTGTCACGCGCAATTTTGTCCTATCCCAAAATTGTCCTAGGACCGTTTCAGGCTGCCTGAAATAGTCCGGCGGACAAAACCAGGCAATGCTTGAAACTGTCCTAGGACCAAAAGTGGCTGCCTATTTTGGTCCTTTTCTGCGCAAATTGGTCTCCTACCCCAAAATTATCCCTGGACAAGCAATGTGTTTGCTGCGATTACCTGTCCAGGTTGCCCTATTGCTTCGCTGACATACACATGGAAGAAATAATACCATAATTATTGGTTCAGAAGTCGAATGATCGCTTGGAGAAGCGTGATAACAGATTATCTCTGCATGGTTTCATAGCGTATCGCGTCGTACGAGTTTTCAGGCGTCAATATGGATAGATAGTCTGTGCCACCAAATAAGGAACTCCCGAAAACCGCGCTTCGCGCGGGAGGGGGCACCTTCCCCTTCCGTACCCCCCCCCCCCCCCCCCCCCCCCCCCCCCTTTATTGTTTGCATGTCCGACCCACCCCCCATTTTACATCACCTTCCGCCGCCCCTGCGGCATGCATGGTCAAAGACTATTGGATTGTTCAAAATCGTGCCAGTTAGTTGTGGAATAAATAAATTGGCTTTATAATGTCATGCTAAAATTGACTTCAGTATAATACATCAATTCCACTACGTCATCTTTTTGACAGGTTCAAAATGATTATGCACATTGGTAATGTAGATACACTCTTCTTGATGTGTGTCTCTCTTTGCTTCATGTGGAGAATATTGCACCCACTCAAGAATCTTTCCAGTATAGGCAAACACACATATTGCTGTGTTCAGCAAGCAGGAAGTTGCAGTGATTTCGATTTCTGTAGCCCATTCTCCAGGTGACTGCATCTTTGAATGTGTAATATATGATTGCATTGACATGTTTGGGGGAAGAAGGATTGATAGCTTGTCATTTGATGAGTTGTGAGCCATGTATGTTGTTACTAGTAATCTCAATTCTTCATGGTAGTCTTGTGATCCAGTGATGATGAATGAAATGCATCGAAAAAAGCAATTTCCATCTGCAGATACTCTTCCAGTTCTAATGGGTCTTTGAGAAATCCCGATCATTTCATTACATGCTGCACCATGATGAGGGTTATTGCCATAATGAAAATTCAATCCAAGTGAGTTACACCTGGAAATTTGCCAAACTCTACATACTGGGTTGTATGTGATTGCATCCATACTGTATTTGAAATGTGAGGAATCAATGCAAGGTTCAGTTAACATTGTCACTCTAAACTCCGCCTCATCACAGCACAAGCGCCTTTTATCATGAACCCACTCACAGAATTCATCCAGATGTGTTGAAGACATCATAAAATATCGCCTTCCAAGCAATTGAACTCTGCGTAGAATTACCTTACTTGCTCTACACCAAACTTGAAGCAGTTCCACAGCTTCAACAATGCTGTATTCTTTATCCACATATGCATACACTTTGCTTCTAAACTCATCAAACTCCCCGTGCAATTCTTCATTAACGATCACAAAGTCACCTCCTGAAACATCTCTCAGTGGAGGACTGCCATTCAAACTTCTGTACTCTAGCCATAAGCAAACTGTGATGTCCTTGCTCAATGCATATTCACCCTCCTTCAGTCTCAATGATGTTTCTTGTGTGAAATTGTATATAAAATTCAACTGCATGCAATTTGTATTCATTGACACTTACATCAAATTCTTCATCATCTTCTGCAGCTTTGTAATGAAGTACACAGGCTCCTGTCCTCCACAAACGCATAAGGTGAGAAGAATGAAGTTGTTCCCAAAGTATGCTACAGTCTATTTCTTCCATTTGAAGCACACCTGAGCATTCTGTTTTATTATCATTGCAAGAAAGAGGAACCTGAATAATGTTTGATGGGCAGCCAGAAGCTGAAGATATAGTTGAACTGATCACTTTTGACAAATGTGATGAAGACTGATGAGGACTCTTAGGTAAGGACTGACTGGAGTTCATTGTTGACAGTTGACTGGAATGCTGTGGTGTAGACTGACTGGAATGCTGTGGTGTAGACTGACTGGAATGCTGTGGTGTAGATTGACTGGAATGCTGTGGTGTAGACTGACTGGAATGCTGTGGTGTAGACTGACTGGAATGCTGTGGTGTAGACTGACTGGAATGCTGTGGCGTAGACTGACTGGAATGCTGTGGCGTAGACTGACTGGAATGCTGTGGTGTAGACTGACTGGAATGCTGTGGTGTAGATTGACTGGAATGCTGTGGTGTAGACTGACTGGAATGCTGTGGTGTAGACTGACTGGAATGCTGTGGTGTAGACTGACTGGAATGCTGTGGTGTAGACTGACTGGAATGCTGTGGTGTAGACTGACTGGAATGCTGTGGCGTAGACTGACTGGAATGCTGTGGTGTAGACTGACTGGAATGCTGTGGTGTAGATTGACTGGAATGCTGTGGTGTAGACTGACTGGAATGCTGTGGTGTAGACTGACTGGAATGCTGTGGTGTAGACTGACTGGAATGCTGTGGTGTAGACTGACTGGAATGCTGTGGTGTAGACTGACTGGAATGCTGTGGCGTAGACTGACTGGAATGAATGGGTGAAGGCTGACTGGAATGTTGGGATGAGAACTGATTCAAGTGATGGGGTGAGGAATGACCTGAGTGACTGGGTGTGGACTGACTGGAATGGCAAGGCGACAATGGTGATGAGGACTGACTGAGATCCTGAGAGTTACTCATATGTTCTTGGGAATGGAATGCCTTCAAATGTGCTCCATTCACTCGCTTGACACAGTCAGAAGGATTTGCAACAGACTGCAAAGAGTAAAACCCCTTGCTGAGCTTTTGAGTTATGATGTATGGTCCTAACCATCGAGGATCCAGTTTCCCCCCTTTTCTTTTTTTACGAAGGAAATCCTTTTTAAGTACCTGCACACCAACATCAAATAATTTGGCTCTTGTATGCTTGGCATCATAATGCTGCTTTTGCTTTGCCTAGAATCATAAGTACGTTTATTAATTAAATAATAGAGGTGTTACATTTACTGTATACCTGTGCAGCGAGGATGTTGCGCTTCACATCCTTTAAAATTTCTTGTCTTTCTTTGGCTACCTGTGCCATCTGGTTGGATGTATTTGGTGCATGAGCAAGTCTGAAAGAAAAGGGAAATAAAAATACTACACCATGCAATAAAAATGTGAACAATACTTGTACCTGGAATTGTAATTGCTTGGAATAGGCCTTAGATCTGCTTCAACCGGTAGTCTAGCTTTTGTGCCAAACATAACTTCAAATGGAGAGTATGTAGTTGATTCATGAGTTGAGGTATTGTATGCAAAAACTGCAGAATCAATAAACTCATCCCACATCTCCTTGTGTCCCATTACTGCTTTTGAAAGCATACTCTGCAGAGTTTGATTGTACCTTTCATCAAGGCCATTGGACTGTTCAAAAACATTTTTGTAACATCAAATGAAATAAACATCATGAGATTGTACCTGTGGATGGTAAGGAGTGATGAATGAGTGCCTTATTCCCAACTTCTTCAGCATAGCAGCGTTCAATTTGTTTCTGAACTCTGAACCATTGTCAGTTGTCAGTACATTGGGCAATCCCATCCGCATGAATATCTACACAATGAGAATGATACATTAATTAACCCATATAAACATAATTCAGTGCACCTTGTACAGTGCACTTGCTACTCGATGCGCTTCTTTAGTCGGAACTGCAACTGCTTCAACCCATTTTGAGAACTGATCACTCAATGTGAGGATGTACCTATAAAAGTTCAGAAGTAAATGATTTAATATACTAAAGCAGTCTGCATGTGGAATCTTTGGATGCAAATCATTAAAAATGCAGACATTATGCACAAACTATCAAAATACATACATGTACATTCAACTGATTTTAAACCCAAGCATGCACACAAAGGTGTTCATTTTGAGAGTCTATGGACTGACCTATTTCCTGATGTTGAAATGGGTGAAATAGGTCCAACAAAGTCTATTGACACATGATGCCATGTTGTGACTACAGGAATCGGATGAAGCTCAGTTGAACCAACAGCCAACTTAGCAGAGTTTCTTTGGCAAACTTCACAAGATTTTACCTGTAAAAAACGCATATCATGTAAAAACATTCTTTTATAACTTTTCATAATTACTAGTTGAATAACTTCAGTATTAAGCCCCTTCCATGTGAAACGTTCCCTAATTCGCTTGATCGTCCGCTTAATCCCAAGGTGGCCAGAGGTAGGGTCAGAATGGCATGAATGGAGGATTCTCTGTTTTTCAAATGCTTCAGAAATGAGCCTCACAACCTACATGTATTTGAGTAAATACAACAATGCTCTTAAACAATGCAACAAAAATTCACAGCTTGAAACGGTTGGCATTACAAAAAACGTCGAAAAGGCTGTGGTCAATCTTGAAGACTACATGTACATGTATCCAAGGTTAATCACTGTTTCCAAGCGGTTATTTTGCCCTGATAAAGGCTGAAATACATACATGCATACGTAAATCGCTCACAAAATGCTAAGCTGCTATAGCGACCTGCACAATTTTACGAAATGAAACATGCAGGCATGCAGTGCTTTTATAGAAGTTCACAGTGCTTACCAGCACATGTTACACTCGCGCTTATCTATGAAATCATAATTGAGATCTAACTCGCAATCGAGTTGTGGAAGTACATGTATGTGTCAGAGTTATGCTGTAGAAACAAATCAAATTTGGAGTAAAAAATCATGAGCATATGCAATAGCCTTGATTGGTTGTGCGCTAGGCCTATTTCACCACCAAATCAACCAGCTCTATTGATTGCAAGCCATACACGACACGCTCACCTTAGTCTTTCCGTTCATTTTTCGTTCCTTCCACACCTCTCCATTTTGCAAAATGATTGACTTCGCTTGTCTTCGTATTGTTCTTTTCTTGTTTTGAGGACAGTCCTTAGGATACTTGCCAGTCAGCTTGTAATTGCAGGCTAGTTCAAAAATGTCGTCGTCAATGTCTGTCTCAGATTCAGAAGACATTTCAAAACGCTAATAACTTCAAAACGCCTGGGACAAAAAAATGCCACGTGGGACCAAATTGAGCGTCCAAAATTATCCGGTCAGACAATTTTGAGCAGCGTGTTTCTGTCCGGCCGGACAAAAATTAGACGCGGACCAAAATATTCGTGACAGGCCGCATTGACGCTTCTTTTACATGATGCAGATAGCACCAATACGTCATGCCCCTGTCACAGGAAATTCTGTCGCTAGGAAATATTGTCGCGGCGACAATATATTTCCTAACGAAATTGCTTTAATTAAGCGTAGCGACAATTTTCCTAAGGAAATTGTGTCGCTTTAATTAAACGTAGCGATCATATTTCCTAAGGAAATTCTGTCGCTCCCAGGAAATTCTGTCGCGCATGCTCAATGTTCTATCGATTCCTCGTGACTCTCACTTCTAAGCATGGAGCAGAGTGAATATGACACGTTTCTAGCATTTTGTTGCGATTCCAAATACCCACCCGAGTGTTCAAAGAACGAAAAGGATTGTATTCGGAGAAGCGCAATGAACTTCATAGTGAAGGAAGGTTTGTTATTTTATCGAGACATAAGGTTGTCACGAAGAAAGAAAGAATGAACGTTCTGGACGGCTGTCATAGTGCAGAGCTAGGTGGAGGGCACTGTGGTCGAGACAAAACACTGATGAAGATATCTGAGTGATTCTACTGGCTTGGACTGGTTAATGACGTAAAAGACTGAATATTGCAAAACATGTGAAAAGTGTCAGAAAGCTAATCGATAAGCCAGTATTCATGCCTTTGCAAATTGCAAACACATGGTCAAATTTTTATAACGAATGTACTAATATTGCAAATTTGACAAGTTTTCTGCGGAGCTGCATCCTATTCCAGTCAAGGATGAAGTGTGGCACACAATTGGTGTTGATTTGATTGGGCCTTTACCTGAAACACAGAAGGGAAACAAATACATCATGACAGTCTCCTGTCTGTTTTCCAAGTGGCCAGAGGCAACTGCTGTCCCTGATAAAACAGCAACAGGAGTGGCAGAGTTTCTTTTTTTTTTGTGTGCTTCACAAGACATGGGTTAAAATTTCTGATCAAGGTCGAGAGTTTGTAAATCAAGTAAATGACAAAAGTACAATTATGTTGTGGTGATGTAATTGCATTTTATTTCAGGTGAACGATGAACTTTGTCGTCTTTGTCGCATCCAATGTAATATGACAAGTGCATACCATCCACAAAGCAATGGGCTTGATGAAAGGTTCGATCAAACATTGCAGCGACAGTTATTGAAGTTCATTGAATCCGAGCAAAACAGCTGGGATAATTTTTGGATGCAATACTCTTTTCATATCGAGTATCTTGCGAGGATTCTACCAAGCATTCACCCTTTTATCTTGTGTATGGTCGTCAACCTCGTTTACCAATTGAGCTCCCGTATACAGGAAGAAAGATGGTGCATGCCTAAGTGGTTCCATTGCGATTGCTTGCGTGTATCTCCCGGCCTCATCAGGAGATCCATTATAGTACTGTTCCCCTGTATGTTCTAAAACAGTCTGAATGCATCACACAGCAAAAACAGATTGATGCATATCACTAGAAATCAATAATAGGGCACTCGTTTCAGTTTCAAAAAACGAGTGCCCTATTATTGATGTCTAGTGACATGCATCAATCTGTTTTTGCTGTGCAGGAGCATGTGTGAATTCTAGCTCAATCATGTCACAATATGCATGCTTTATGTGCGCGACAGAATTTCCTGGAAGCGACAGAATTTCCTTAGGAAATATGGTCGCTACGTTTAATTAAAGCGACACAATTTCCTTAGGAAATATTGTCACCGCGACAGAATTTCCTGTGACACCGCAACAGTTGCACCATTCCACAGGCAGGCTTTAATGAGTGCACATTCCGGACGTGAAGACATATAACAACATGGACCATGCATGGTACCAGTCAAGTGACTTACTCTATTAGACTGGTGGCACACACGAACCTATTGCATGGGAGCTGTAGTAGTTGCCGCAATACACCAAAGCAAATAGGACATTGCAGCTCCTCAACGGCACATGGCAGCTGTGCATGTGGCATAGCTAGTATTATCCTTTGAAGCGTTACTGATTTTATGTGCTCCACAATTTCGATGGAGTACTCCCCATACCAGACTTTCCTGTCTTCTTTCCTGTCCGCAGTGTATAAAATGACTTATGACCATTATACAGCCCCTGTATAAAATATACAAGCTGATAAGCAAGCCATGAAAAACTACAGGTATCTCTCCATGGAATGGCTAAACCAGTCATATGGCTCCACTGAGCACTTGGAAGGTGTCTACTTTTGAGCAGCATAAATCCTGAGGGGTGGATCTCACACTGCAAATAAGTTGGTTGCAATGGTAAACCAAGAAAAATTAAACCAGTGGTTTAAATTTTAACTGGTTTCACGGTTAAACCAAAATGTCAAACCAATTTTGTGGTTTAATCCTTAAACGCAGCAATTTGGTTTAAATTTGACTTGGTTTACGCTTTAAACCAATCGTTTAAAAATAGTATTTATCATTGAGAATACCAATTTTGAATTCATAGTCGCTGATTTCAAATGTAAAATATATCATGTTCTTATGCATAAGTAGTAACGATGTACACGGTGAGTGAGGGGGCAAGGGGGGGGGGGGGGGGGGCAGGTGGAGGGGCGGGAAGGTCACTCCGCAGTTTAAGTTCTGGGTGAGGAATTCCTGATAGCTATACCGCCTATACGTATATGAGGCGTGTCTGGTCGTACCGCTATCAGGGGAGAGCGAGCGCAGCTTGAAGTGCAGAGGCGGTTGGAAGACTTCGCGATCGGTTATAATCGCGTCACAAGGGGTATTATTATATACAAGTAAAGAAAAACATTCTCTAACGAGAAAGTTGGTGGAATATTTTGGCACCAAAGCTTTGTATATTGTGTAACTCAATCACCACACATCTGTACCGCCATACCTTCCATAAAGAGTGTAAATGCCGGGTTTTGCTCTAATGAGCATTCGAGAAAGCGTTTTAACAGGGCAAATTTTTTATTTTCTTTTTTTTCTTTTTAAAATCTTTGGTTTAATCTTTAAACCACATTTAACCAAATTCATTTGGTTTAACGTATAAACCTAGTTTGGCTTACACTGTGTAGTCCAAAGGGTAAACCAAATTTTGGTTTACCGTTGCAACCACAGTGCAGGGCTATCATTCTTTGTATGAAAGGCTTGCAAAATCTTCTCCGTGTAGGAGGTGCATTGGTGTGTGCATAGATTGTGACCTTTGTTTGTTTGTGATGTACGAAAAGCATGCACACACAAACTCTACAAAAGGTCTTCCAGGATACAGGTACCGTGAGCAGTGTGTAAATGTTCATCGTAAACCATCGGTTTTGTTCACTGATAGAAAGCATGTAGTAAATGGTAGAATTCATATTATCGCTTCCCAGGCTTAGCTTGTTAGTCCAGAACAAATAGTAGCCACTTTTATAAGCGCGATTTCGTACAATACGAACGCAAAGACGATACAAATTTCCCGCCATGAGACTGCCATTAAATGCGCGAGCGCTGGTTCGAAGTTAGAATCGTTGTGTTAATATGCGTCATAGATGTTGTGCGAAGTAGAGTGTGTGCTTATCCTATTTCAACTATAAAACCCTGTATCCCGGCGAAAAGTAGCGAATAAACTGTCTCCGATGTTAGGTGTTAATGAGCTTTGAGTCCACCATGAATTGGAAATACCGCGTAATTCCAATCATATAATCTAATTTTAAAACCTAATGTCACGACCGAAACAGCCGCGACCTCCAGCTACATGATGATAATTGACATATCTCCGTACCGACGCGCACTATATATCTGGTACGGGTGATGATTTGCTATCGTACTGAACGATAGCATTTTATGCTACTAGTAGGTCATCTGACGAATTTAACATAAGTGGCTTAAGTATCAAACTAACATAGCGCCATTTTATCCACAATGGCCTGGGCACCAGAACTTCAAGGATTGCACGCGTTGATTGGTGTTCGTTTCCAATCCCTCTACGTACTTTACTATCTATGATCGTATATATATGTAAGGCAACGCTCAGAATTACAGATCAATCATCAAATATATAAGCATAGACTATGCCTTCGTCATAATCCGGTACAAAGAATTCGGTCCATCCATTTGGACCTATCCCCTCTCCGATCCCCACCGTACCGACCACACCATTGACGGCTAGCACCTCCGTACGGTTGTAACTGAACTCCTCGCTTGTCGGCTGAAGAAGGTAAGCTCTCTGTGACCCGTCTCCTGCAATGAGGATGTACGGCTTTCCAGTGTAGTTAGCGTTGGGTCTGAAGGCGTACACAAACCCAGGGGACGCTTGGTTGGATCCTTTCTCGGTCACGGGAAAGTCGGTGGCGATTTGATGGCGCGTATAGGTACCACCCAGAACGTCTTGCGGGATTTCGTACCCATACACTGAGCCGCCTGCATCTCCTTCGTGGTTTGAAACGAGCAGGTCTTCTGTACCATCCGCGTTCAAATCGACAACCGACACGCAATCGGCGGGGCCAATTGTCACATCAATATCGCGTGATCCGATCACGGTGGAGTTGGTGGAACTAATCGTTAGGACAGAGAGCTTTTGAGAAAAGAACTCAGCGGCAAATACCTCGAACACGTTATCCGCGGGATCCAGATCTGCTACCGTAAAGATTACGTCGGGCCCGTCTGCGAGCACGTGCTCCTCCCAAGGGACATTCTTAAGCGGATCCGTCTGTGGCTGCTCCAACCATAGGAGCTGTCCACCTGCGCTTCCGATGATGGGCTTGGTGGCACGTGCCGTGATGAGATCGAGCTTCCCGTCCCCATTCATGTCCCGCCATCGGGTCATGTGGTAAAACCAAGATGTTTTGGGCGTGGTCAGCTCGATACGATTGACCGCGTGAAGAGGACCTGTGCAGTTTGATTCCAGTAGGTAGACGCCTCCAGTGGACTTGAGAGGTACCAAGAATCCGTCGCACACTACGAGGTAGTCTCCCAGCTCGTCTGGCGCACGTGCCACCTCGTTAGGCCACAGGAAGCCATCAGACACGACAATGGGCTCTGCCTTGGAGAAGTCGGGATACAGCGCGGTGAGATTCTGGACGGCTGAGATCCTTCCGGAGGACAGCGGAGAAAATTCGGTGATCCACAGTGTCGGAGTGGCGCCCTCCTTGCACGTGAGAACCTCCACGAAGGACGGGTGAGGGACGTCGAACTTACCCAGAGGGCGATACGTGTACGTCGCCACCTCTGGAAGCCACCAAAGCGTCAGTGTTACCGCAAGAAATCTGATGGCAGCCATAGCCTGACACCTGCGCAGGCACGTGAATTTGTAAATTATATAATGATGCGTAACGTGTGTAATCCTCTGGCAATATTTGCTTGGCGCTTTAAATATAAATCCTACCTAGGGGTCTTAACTTGTGATGTCCACTCTGAACTATATACTGTGTGATGCGTACATGTGCACGTGGAGAGCATTCAAATTTTTAAGACAGTCAGTAACGTCGATACATCCCACATATACATGTAGAGTGTTTGCAATGCAATTACTACGTCATACTGAAATTAAATTATACTGGTGAAAACAAATAAAACGTTACACTATTTAACGAGCTCCGTATATAAATCATGTTTAGTTTGTATGGTTAATAATTTTGATAACTGTTAATAAATGGCGGCTACATCATTGAACGCGGGGAAATTAATGGTTTACGTACCCCATAAGCAAAGACCTGATAACCGATGTCCTGGCCCGCTAAGTACATAAATCGCATCAACACCTAAAAGCTGTGACAAACACCGCGGACCTTTATTGTAAGAGGCATCTAGATCTAGAAATCTGTCAGTATTTTACAAACAACTCAGAGAGTGCCCGCTCAATGTAATAATATAATGCTTATGGCCATGAAAAGCTCATCCGACCTCGTACACCGCGCGTATGTATGCGTACGAGGACTGTGTTGTCCTATATGTAACTGTCATAACTTGGTCCACTTTAGTAACTATCAGTGTACAGTAAACAGTCCTATTATCCTGTTAGTGGAACAGTTAAACTCAGTTCTCGTACAACGAATAATTGCTACCATCTTCACATGGCGACTGCAGGGGTATCTGGTTAATTCGTCGACACAGTTTGCTTCTCACGCTCGATCGCACGAGCAGCGACAACGGAAGGATAACGGAGCAACTCTGGAGCAAGACCACAGTGACGATGCTGAATGGCCGGAGCTTAGTCCCAACAGAGAGATCTATCAGCCTCGCCAGCCACACCAGCGAATGAACGAGCGGGTACGGCACCAACGGCATAATGTCTCTTATCACCAACCAGTGATGTTGCTTGAGAAACCTCTTCGCCACTTTCCTCACCAAAGACGAAACGGCAACCAGTATGAGCAGCAGGCTAGACAAGGTCAGCACAACCTGCGGCACGACCACGATGGCTAGCGCGTACGCCAATGCGAGCTTCGAGTCTCCATCGCAGGTGGTGTCCTTTATCCAGCACCTCGTGCCGGATATCCCGTACGAGTCCGTAACGAACGGTTCCCACGACAGGACGAAGGGAGTGACGACCACGACTAGAACTCCGGAAACCTCGTATTTTAATTGCCCCGACAGTTGCCTCTGAAACATGACGACAATAAAGATATAGACGGATATCCAAAGCATCATTAGGGTTTTGACAAACCCAGTGTACTGCACGATAAAACCGCCGAACGCGCACATCCCGGCCCAACCGGGTCTCACCGATGCTGGGCTATCGTCCGGTTGGGCAACGTCCAATGGGATTACTTGAAGCAGAAACGACGATGCACTAAAAACGCCCGAGATGGCCAGATAAAGCGTTAGACGGTGCACGAATCGACGATGGGCCCGAGTCTTGAGAATCAGGATAACCGCGGTTGCGTAGAATATAGAAGCGGTGGTTGAAAATGTCGAATATATTATCAAAGTGTTCTTCGCGTCCCCAACAGTGGTGCAATTCGACACATCCATTGAATAGACAAATGACTATAAACAAGGCCTCCACTAAAGTACACAGTGTACTAATGTCGATGGCGCAGAATTGTAAACTATATAAATGGGTCCATTAGGGTAACATAGCGGTATGTCAGTAATAGAACTCAACTAAGAAAACACGAGAACACATGCATGTTCTGAGCAAAAATGCAACCAATTAATGTATAATTAACGCTCGCAGCGTCAGTATAGCTGCATGTTGTGTCATTTCATACGCGTTATCTCGAGCCATTATTTAGTCAGTTGCTTTTGCAAGCTGGCCCCAAAAAGACGTAACCAAACTGATGCAGTTACAAAAATATAAAGAAGTTTGGTCGTATATTAATTACTGTACTGTGACATTTAATAAAGCTATAAGATCACGCCAGCCCAAGTGTGTCATGGGATGAATAGTCGCTGGCAGCTGTAGCATGCAGCTGTTCTTTTTCATCATCTCTCTTGTTCATTGCTGACCAGCAGCAGCGGCACGCGAGCTTGTCTCGGACGCTGGAGCGCACGATGAGGGACAACGGAAGCACGAGGGAGCTGGCTTGAATCAGCGCCACCGTAATTTCTCCGAGCACGCTCGAGTTGTTCATAGCCGCCAAACCGAGCATTCTGACGAACCAGACAAGCGAGTATAGCAGCGGGTAAGGGGCCAAGGGAAGGATGTCTTTGATCGCCAACCAGTGCTGGCGTTGATGGATCTTCTTCCGCACCCTGTTCGCCAGAGTAAACAGCGCCAGCATCATCAGCAGAAATCCGGAGAACGTGAGCAAGATGTGCGGGACGACGACGATCGTGATGGTGTAGATGTAGGCGGTTTTCGAGTTCTCGTTGCAGGTGGTGTCCTTTATCCAACAGCGGGTCCCCGAAATGCCGTACGAGTGCGACGGGGTGACGAAAGGCTCCCACGTGAACAATACCGGAACGAGCACCATCAACACCACTCCGATTACCTCGAGGTTCCGCTGGCGGAGCCTCTGGCTGCGGAGGACGACGACCACGAAGACGTACAGACATATCCAGAATATCCCCATCGACTGGACGAATCCAGCGTACTGGACGATCATGCCGCCGAACGTGCACGCCCCCTCCCAGCCCTTTCGCACCGACACGGGGTTCGTGTCGGGCTGGTCGATGTCGACGGGGATCACTTGAAAGAGAAAGGCGATGGCGCGGAACAGCCCGCTGAGGCCGAGGTAGAGGGTGAGGCGGTGAACGAACTGTCGGTAGGCTTGCGTCTTGACGATGAGGAGCACGGATCCGAGGTAGCATAAGGTTGCTATCGTTGAAAAGGCCACGAACACGGCCACCGTATCCTTTGCCATGGCAACGGTGATGTTGCAGGTAGTGCTGTTACCCAGCCGCACCTCCATCCCTGGTCTCAGTGAGGGTTTAGAAGGGGTCGGGTAGAATCGGGACAATCACGATATAACGTTATATCTGTATAGCCAGCCACCTATAAATGTATGTAGTCGGCAATAGATAGCACACACACACACACACACAAAAGGCACGCCCCTTTTCATAAATGCCACGTGAGGTTTTAGTAGTGCAAATAAGGGAAGACTGTATATAGGATTAACCTTGCGGCGAGATCAGAACACATGCATGCATGTTCGGTTGTATGCACTCTTGCATACATGTATGTATATCCCTGAAGACTTTGCCTGTTCACTGAGTATCGATGCATGCTTGTGGAATACCCGACCGCTGAGAACATATATGGTTAATAAAATCAGGCGCTGCATGCGTGTCATCAGATCGGTTCATTCTAGAATCAGCACCTATAAACTTTACCAAAACTCGGCAGTATATTCTCAACTACACATGTACTACATGCACAGTGTATACATATACATAATACAAACACACACACACACACACACACACACACACACACATACATACATACATGCATGTGCAAACGAGCTACCGGCGCGATGCATGCTGTACATATATAGCCCATGGATGCATGCCGCAAATATGTGTTTCTAGTATGTCTCGCTTCATTGATTAATGTTTAATATATAGGGTTACGTTGCTATGCCAATCCGTGCTCATGCATGCAAAATGCACGACCATGAAAATGATCCAGCGTGCTACCTACGAAACCATAGAAATATTGAACACGTGCGTACCATCCGTTGCACATACGATCGCGTGCATGCCAGCTCGGAAAGTTCGAACAATATATCGGTTTTCGTGGCGAATGCATATATGCTGGCATGACACCAATGGAATGCAATGCAGTATTCACCCACTGCAACCATTCCCAGTGTGAATACATTTATAACAGACAAGTTTCCATTCAGCTACACTCACTGTACACGTGCAGAAGATTTAAGTCGGCATGCAAGGGCTCTCATTATTATCATTATAGCTTCAAACAAGTTTTGTGTACACGTATACCGCGCATATACAATCATTCGTAGCCATGAACTGCTCAACCGTCGGACAGGCCAAGCTATACCTCAAAGTGTACTCCACTTTCGCGACCTTGGCTTTGGTCGCGTACGTCATCTCCGTGGCCCTGATCGTACAATCTCGCGCCTATAGGCAGTTCATTCATCGCCTCACCCTCTACCTGGCCGTGGTGGGGCTTCTCCGCACCTTGCACTTGTGGCTCGAGATCGCGCCCGTCGACCTCACGTCACCGGACAATAGCTCTGTGACCATCAGGAGAGGGTGGAGCTCGGTGTGCGTTGTCAGTGCTATGGTCGTCCAGTACGTAGGGTTTGCCCAGACCCTCGTCGTCATCTGGATATGTTTCTACATTTTCATGCTTGTGGTCTACCAGAGGCAGCTGAAACAACGCAAGCACGAGGCGGCCGGCATCGCAACAGCCGTCCTCGTTCCGCTGATCTTCGTCTGGGAGCCGCTCGTCACCGATTCGTATGGGCTGTCGGGCACGAGATGCTGGATCAAGGACAAGTGCCATGACCGCGATTCCGACGTCTCTTTCGCCCTCGGTTTGGCGATCCACACCGTGCCGTACTTTCTGATGTCTCTTCTGGGGGTCGTCTTCCTTGGAGTTTCGATAGCCTGGCTGGTCCGGAAGATTTCACAGACGTTTCTTCGGCACCAGCATTGGTTGGCTGTAAAGGAGATACTGCCGCTGATCTTCTTTCCGCTCTTCTACTCACTGTTATACCTCGGCAGGGCAATAGCGGAGGGGATCTACAGAACGAAGGGAACGTACGACGCGAGCCTGGATGGGGTAGTCGTCGTATCGTTGGTTCACGCATGCGCACTCACCGTCCCTTTGTCTCTCGTCTCCCAGTCGGGCGTGCGGGTCAAGCTATGCGTCGGCTGCAGGCGACAGGAAGGGGAGAAGCGTCTCCTCAGTGACCATAGCAAGCCTTCCTCCGATAGAAGCACAGCATTGGAAGACGTCGGACAGGAGTTTAAGCTTGACGCCTCTGCCATGTACTATACACTATAGCCTTATATGTGCATTTTTAGGTCCGAGTTCTCTCCCCTCCTTTCTTCATTTTCTCTAGCTAGCTAGCTCCTTCCTCCCTCCGTCTCCCTTCCTTTTCGTACATAGACACGCACAATTACGAAATTCAATCTATATACTATATACGGTATATTGCATGTGCATGCATGCATGAGTTGACCACCGAGTCATCATTTTTATTCCTTATTTGTTGTTGATAACGAGTTTTTAAGTTCATGACACACAGAGTGGGTAAAATTAATTCATGCAGTGTTCAACTTGCCTATGCTTGTCAGTGACATGTCAATATACGTGTATTTATTGATTAGTATGCAAACTGTACTTATAGAAACTAGCCCTAAATACTGGATCGGTTAATGAATCTAGTCAACGAAGGTACAAACATACACAGCACCTGACAAGGAACCGAACCTTTGGCCTAACGACTGCTTGCCTATGCAATGATACAAATACAATACATAAATTGAATATGCCCTTTGCCTACTAGCGTATGATTTTTCAGTCCATTTCGAATGCCTCATGATACAATATAAACGTGAGCCCTGCACATGGTTGTAGCTGATGATTGCTAAATGCAGGCTAACTGATTTCGCATGTCAGCATTTATTCTGACATTCTTTTATTTTGCATCTATAGATATTCTCTATCATACGTTTTCAAAGAGAACAGTTTTGAACTGATTTCCTTGGTGACCTCTTGTCTTTCACATCGATTCTTACAGTACGTGTGATTTTCTGCCGCTTGAAGCCATACCTTCCTTGGAATATACAATATATCGAAACTTCGCTACCTTTTAGAAAAATGACATGTCCAGCAATTGCGGACTTGAATAATTGAATACCGCGTCATAAGTCTATAGAGAAATGTCTTCCAACGCGCACCGTTCTTAAACGTAACATAAATGTTAAGTCTACCAAGTGGATTATGATACAGCTGAAGATAGCCGATCGTTTATGTGTTCTGGTCTCCGTTAAAATCTGGTCACTGCTATTTCCCACACCATTTTGTGTTCGCTGCATACCTTTGTACAAGGAACAAGCAATTGTTATGTTTCTTCAATTTCTTTCCAATCACGCAGACCGAAAGTTCAAGTCTACCAAGTGGTTTATAAAACCTAAACCACCGAGACATTTTTAGGCACAATTAAATAATTTTGCCCCCTACGCTACAATTTCCCTCGGTAACTTTGTGGACCCCACTGTAAAATGTGGGACAAATATATGATGTAATTGATTGCATACGTCACGGTTGCATGTAGTAATAGGCTGTGTGCTTGGAGTGGACGTACATGCACCAAGCACCATCAGGAATGAAAGTAGGGCGTACGAGGCGCGCGTGCGAACATGCACACTCTGGACTGTACTTGTATTAGCTGCGATCAGACCGACATGCATGACAGCTAGCCTCTGTAAAGCGACATCACGTTGCAACTTGTGTACAAGCGTACAAATGACGCAGTTCTCGGCTAGCGCTGTATCCTGGATTCATAATACCGTCGAGTCACATGCACTAGCTAGGCCAAGGGTTGTCCAATCCCCCACCCAATCTAAGTTCATCCAAATCGATCAATAAGTTATGAACACCTATCAAAGCACTTTTAACACATTAGTCATTCTTAGATTGGTGCTTTAAATTTTGAAGAAAAGTTGCCACCTTTGCACGTGCCGCTTGCTCGATTTCAGTTTTGCGCATATGCAATCCTGCAAGGATGGCTCACCCAGGAGTTGTACCCTATGTACATCCGCTTATTCATCCAGTCACCTATTTCGACCTAAGTCGCGAGCTCATGGATCATGCGTCGACGATACAATGGTGTCAGACAATGAAGCTTGTATCAGCAAGTAAACTCTGTAGCTGTGGAAGAGAATGCGAATGGAAAACAGACACAATAATCCTGAGGGAATGGGTTGGAGATGTCCATGCAAAGGATGCAGAAAAGAAGTGACGCTAAGAAAAAGAACATTTTTTGAAGGTATAAGATGTTGATCAAATCAAGTGTTAAAAAAAACATTGAGATTATATTCAGGCAGTAAATTGGAAATTCAAATAATTCTACAGTTATTTACACCTCTGCATGGTCTACCAAGACGCCAGTAAGTAAAGCACAAGACGAGCTACAGGTTAGTAAACAATATCCAAAAAATTATACAATATGTTCAACCGTCCCCGAATATAACAAATTGGATCTGCTACGGCAATCGATTGGTACAACTTCGTACGGGACATCTGTATCCAATACTTCATCGATCACCCAGCAGTTATTGGTGGTCCAGGTGTCGAGGTCGAAATTAACAGGGGGTAAGCAGTGGATGGCCATTGGGTGTTTGGGGGCATGGAGAGAGGCAGCGGAGACAAAAAAATTTTGGTAGAAGTTGCTCATCGGGATGCAGCTACATTGCTCCCAATTATCGCAAATCACGTAAAGCCAGGGAGTATTGTATACTCTGATGAATGGAGTGCCTACAATCAACACTGTACAGTGAACTACTGTACACTGTACAGTGAACCACAGCACTCGCTGTATTTTGTTGATCCCGCCACTGGTGCACACACGCAAGGTGTAGAAGGCATGTGGAGTGCATGTAAGCGGATGAAAAGACAATGCTTATCGACACCTATCTTCCAGAATTCATGTGGCGCCGAAAATTTGGTGGGCCGGTTGCGTTTGGCCGTATCCTTAACCAGGCCAAGTAAAGTTCGCTAGGTTTGGGTCGAGCTAGTCAGGTCGAGGAGGTGACATGCGCAGTAATTAAAATTTTAGCCGATGGAACGGTGTGAAGTCGACATAACCAAGCTGCGTGTTGTTTTATGCGGCATACTTTTGCCGTATGAACCATTCCTTTGTAAAGGATTCGGTAAGATGATTCGCAGTCGAGCTAGCCAGTGCATGGGTGTGGTTCTATAAACCATGAAGAGGTCACTTTACAATTTCCGTACCGTTCGCGCTCGAGTTCCAGCTAGCTCCGGTCTTAGCCTACGGTAACCCGGCCGGGTACACCTGCAATGACCACTAGTAATGATAGAAGTGCGTTAATTCGATTGTTTTTAATTTATTCTAATGGCAGCCGGGTTTGGATAGAGATGCGTTATATGTATTACCATATATAATAGAGAAGCGTATCGTTTATTTTTAGCAGGCACACACGTATGTTGACATTGATGGACTGCTTTCCTGCGGATGATAGTAATGACGGATGATGATGACACAGTTAACATGGATGATGGTACGTATAATATATGTTACCGACCCAATTCCACTTTAATAATGGGTCCCGTACTATAACATTACTTTCCTCTAATGGGCCCCGTAGTATATCTGAAAGAACTATTGCAGTGTTTATAAACCACTCAGGACAAGCCGTCTATTTGCTCTGCTCTTCTTCCTGTATTCAATTGCTTAGGGCAACTGCAGCGTACAAGTAACTTGAGGACAGCAGGCCTTGTTATGCCTAACCTAAATGCGTTACTTCAAAGCTCTGGCCCAAGCTAGCTGATAAGGACTTACAGGTAAAGCTTTACTGCATTTCAAAGTATGTTTGCTTGCACAAGCTTCATACTAGTACTTGCTAGGTGAATTTAGATGTGGACAGTTGATCAAAGGGTACAGTGGTGATGGAGGGTGGGTGGAGGTACAGTGGTGATGGAGGGGTGGAGGTACAGTGGTGATGGAGGGTGGGTGGAGGTACAGTGGTGATGGAGGGTGGGTGGAGGTACAGTGGTGATGGAGGGGTGGAGGTACAGTGGTGATGGAGGGTGGGTGGAGGTACAGTGGTGATGGAGGGTGGGTGGAGGGACAGTGGTGATGGAGGGTGGGTTGAGGAGGGTACAGTGGTGATGGAGGGTGGGTGGAGGTACAGTGGTGATGGAGGGTGGGTGGAGGACAGTGGTGATGGAGGGTGGGTGGAGAAGGGTACAGTGGTGATGGAGGGTGGGTGGAGGTACAGTGGTGATGGAGGGGTGGAGGTACAATGGTGATGGAGGGTGGGTGGAGGTACAGTGGTGATGGAGGGTGGGTGGAGGTACAGTGGATGGAGGGTGGGTGGAGGTACAGTGGTGATGGAGGGTGGGTGGAGGTACAGTGGTGATGGAGGGTGGGTGGAGGTACAGTGGTGATGGAGGGGTGGAGGTACAGTGGTGATGGAGGGTGGGTGGAGGTACAGTGGTGATGGAGGGTGGGTGGAGGTACAGTGGTGATGGAGGGTGTGTGGAGGTACAGTGGTGATAGAGGGTGGGTGGAGGTACAGTGGTGATGGAGGGTGGGTGGAGGTACAGTGGATGGAGGGTGGGTGGAGGTACAGTGGTGATGGAGGGTGGGTGGAGGTACAGTGGTGATGAAGGGTGGGTGGAGGTACAGTGGTGATGGAGGGTGGGTGGAGGTACAGTGGTGATGAAGGGTGGGTGGAGGTACAGTGGTGATGGAGGGTGGGTGGAGGAGGGTACAGTGGTGATGGAGGGTGGGTGGAGGGTACAGTGGTGATGGAGGGTGGGTGGAGGGTGCTTGTTAGCAGTGTGCACATTGTGCTGTTGGATCAGTGCTGACTTGGGTCCATTCCCACTCACACAGCTTATCACAAGGGGTTGCTTCCTGTGACCTGATTGGATCTGAAAGGACAATCCAACCTCTTCAAATCCTGGGCGTATGTGTATGTGCGTATGTGTGCATGTGTGTATGTGCGTATGTGAGCATGTGTGTATGTGTGTGTATGTGTTTATGTGTATATATGTATATGCATTTGCATATTGCATGCCCATCGGTATCGAGTAGATACATAAACAAAATTACTCCTGCCCCTCCCTCTGTATCCTCTTTTGCTTCCTCCCCCCCCCCCCCCCCCCCCCCACCCCCCCCCCCCCCATTCACACACTCCTCTCCTTCCTGAATTCCTTGTGAACCGCCCCATAACTGGTACATACCATTCTTCTCTCTTCCTCCCTCATCATTCAACATGCTAGCTGAAATGGAAGCCATCCAGTGCATGAGGGACAAAGCAAGGTGAAGCCTGCTCTGAGCAGACCTTGTCAGTTGGCCTCTATGCTCACCTATCAGAACATACTTTGTACCTAGACTCAAGACACTGTGATTGAAAGGACGTTTCCAAGTACCAAGCTTATGTGTGAACACGGTTGGACACAGCTGTTGTATTGTTATAATGTGTATTGTATTGAATTGTATTGTTTAAACTGGTATAAAAAAAATTATAACAATAGTAAGGGATATGTGATGGGTTTTTTATGCACATTTTTAGCACAGTGCAATATGCCCCTCCCCTTAACGGTAAGATTGTCCACAAGAATATTTGAGTGGTTGTTAGTTGGAATGTGCCCCTCCCCATCTTTCATCAGCCACCCTCCTATTACTCCCCACCATCACCAGCACCTTCACCCATCCTTACCATCACACCTCCCTAACATCACACCTCCCTAACATCCTCCCAACCATCACAATTCCCTCACATCCTCCCAACCATCACACCTCCCTAAAATCATACCTCCTTATCCCTGCCACTTAGTACCTAAAATCACACCATACCATCACACCCTCCCTATTACCACATCTACCACTCATAATTGAGTGCAGTGTGCTGATTTAACCATATCCTCATTTATTTATTCATGATGATGGTGGTGGTGAGGTGGTGGTGAGATGGTGGTGCCAGTGATGATTTCATGATTATTAGTCACCTGATCAAGGTTGTTTGGATTAACTACAACCTTCATACAATCAGTGCAGTTTTCTACTACTTTTAATTAAATTGGCTTTTTCGAAATGGAATTGTCGAATCAAGTGGAACCAGCTCATACTATTAAACGACAGTACATACGTTTGGATGATGTGCTCCCACCATTGGAAACATTGGTTGTCGTGATTGAAGGGTCCGTTGACCCTGCTGGTGTCTGCTGTCAGTCCATACCCAATCGTTTATTGGACGACTGGGCAAAGAAGAATGAAGAGAACACGAGCTTCGTAGCACTCTTAAATGAGTACATTGTTGATGAAGCTGTTACGTTCGATCCAGAAGCAACACGCTTGGAGGAATTGCTCTACCGCTCGGCATGGCTTCTAAACTAAGAGCTGCAAAAGGGAGGAAGAGACAGGATGTGCTGCTTAGTTCCACCACCATAGCCATTCAGAAGAGTGAAATTATATCTGCTGCTGAACTGACCCACCCACCACTCCACATGTGCATTGAATTGTACCATGTACACTGATTTTCTGTGTGTGATGTCTTAGTAGTGCAGCCTCACCTGTATTTTGGTTTGTCTGGTTGGGGGCATGCAACTCTTAAAATTGTTCCCAAGAATGCACACTTGAACCTCTCCTGTTCAAAAAGGGGAGGGGCCAAGGGCGTGTCACATGCACAAGCATGTCATGTGGGCTGTGTGTGATGTCTCAGTAGTGCAGCCTCACCTGTATTTTGGTTTGTTTGGTTGGGGGCATGCAACTCTTAAATTTGTTCCTATGTATGCACACTTGAACCTCTCCTGTTCAAAAAGGGGAGGGGCCAAGGTCGTGTCACATGCACAAGCATGTCATGTGGGCTGTGTGTGATGTCTCAGTAGTGCAGCCTCACCTGTATTTTGGTTTGTTTGGTTTGGGGCATGCAACTCTTAAAATTGTTCCTATGTATGCACACTTGAACCTCTCCTGTTCAAAAAGGGGAGGGGCCAAGGGCGTGCCACTAGCATAGGCATGTCATGTGGGCTGTGTGTGATGTCTCAGTAGTGCAGCCTTACCTGTATTTTGGTTTGTTTGGTTGGGGGCTTGCAACTCTTAAAATTGTTCCTATGTATGCACACTTGAACCTCTCCTGTTCAAAAAGGGGAGGGGCCAAAGGCGTGCCACTAGCATAGGCATGTCATGTGGGCTGTGTGTGATGTCTCAGTAGTGCAGCCTCACCTGTATTTTGTTTTATTTGGTTGGGGGTATGCAACTCTTAAAATTGTCCCTATGTATGCACACTTGAACCTCTCCTGTTCAAATAGGGGAGGGGCCAAGGGCGTGCCACTAGCATAGGCATGTCATGTGGGCTGTGTGTGATGACTGAGTAGTGCAGCCTCACCTGTATTTTGGTTTGTTTGGTTTGGGGGCATGCAACTCTTAAAATTGTTCCTATGTATGCACACTTGAACCTCTCCTGTTCAAAAAGGGGAGGGGCCAAGGGCTTGCCACTAGCATAGGCATGTCATGTGGGCTGTGTGTGATGTCTGAGTAGTGCAGCCTCACCTGTATTTTGGTTTGTTTGGTTGGGGGCTTGCAACTCTTAAAATTGTTCCTATGTATGCACACTTGAACCTCTCCTGTTCAAAAAGGGGAGGGGCCAAGGGCTTGCCATAAGCACAGGCATGTCATGTGGACTGTCTGTGATGTCTCAGCAGTGCAGCCTCACTTGTATTTTGGTTTGTTTGGTTGGGGGCATGCAGGTTATAATGATGGCCTTCTTTTGTTCATTGTACGTTATAATTAACTTTGTGTAGGTCTATGTACATTTTTATGCATACTAGTAGTAAAGTACTTTACTATATACTAGCGCGTCTATCGATTTTACAGTTGCGCCTCAGCGCCCGCGGCGCGCGATGTTCTTAATTGGTGTTTAATGTGCGGCTACGGAATGTTGGGCTAACTTCACATGGGTCCGCTGGTGTCGCTTATAAGCGACAAAATGATGTGTTGATACTTACGCGAATGTAACTGTTCGTGCGTACGCGTTCCAAACCTTGGATATAATACAAGCATCTAAACACGGAACCACACAGTTTTAGTAACTTTACGTTTAGTAGATTTGTGTGTCTGCGCATTATTAGCCGACAGGATACAGTGTCATCCCAGGACGTTTCACACTTAAGTTACTCACTCGACACCATTTTTTTTTGGTGCCCATTGCTATGCGTTGATGTGTGCATGCAACATCACATGATCAGTCTTTATGTGGACTCATTTAACCAACAAGAATTACTAAGAGCTCATCCATTGCAGGCAGCAGGAAAACAAATTCAGTATATGTACAGTTATGGCTTTTTCACGGTAGTTACTGTCACTATTTCTCTGCATATCTGGCATAACGAAATAAACAATGTCTAGAGTGGGTGAAATGGATGGAAGAAGAGAAAAGGATAATAGAAAATAGATCAATTCTATTATGATTATTCAGTAGCTTGGGTGTGTATGTTCATTTATTAGTATTCCATTGTTATTTCAATCTGCAGCAGGGAAACAGAATTAGCAGATATAACGATTGAATTGGAAAACATGGATGAGGAGAGGGATGTTAGAGACAATGGAAGAGAAGAAATGGGGAAAAGAAAAAAGTGGAAAAGAAAACAGATCGGTTTACCTCAAAGGTTTTTGTACTATTGATTTGTGTTATGTAGTTGCACGTGTGGGTTGTTTTTACTGTAGGTTTGTATGTTCAGGGTCAAATCAACAAGCCTCGCGCCACCATGCTCTCTAATTTGGCTTATTTTATATTTTATGTGTTACCCTTACTATGATACGGGACAGTTTCTGAGAAAATGTCCCCTCGTTTAATGTTATAAAATTGCCTAACGTTTGGAATCACTATAACTTCCAAATACATGCAATAATGGTGATCGAGCTGCTGTGGTGGGAAGATATGTGCCATTTGAATATTAAACGCTTGTGTATATATTTACAAAGATTTAAAATCTTCAGTTTCATATATATAGGAATGCTTGCATGCTGCACTCAGTCAGCAAACATTGTGGTCATTTTACCACAATATAGAAAATAGTGGACAGAAGTTCTAGCTATTCAAGCGTAAGGCATTTTTATGACGTTTTATATTCATATGCAAAAGGCTCATTTTCTTGGGAACTGTTCCATTTTGTTTTCCATTTTCAGTATGTAGTTACATGGTTGTGTGGTTGGTTAATGTTCATTGAATTTGTATTCCATTGTTATTCCAATCGGCAGAGAATCGGCAGATCTGATGCTTGAAGTGAAAGACCACATGGGAATTGGTTCACCTCAAAGGTTTGTGTACTGTTGATTGGTATTATTTAGTTGCATGGGTGGGTTATTTTTGATGTGTCATCAATATGGTGGTGTGAGACTTTTGATTTGACTAAGAATAGGTTTTCATTTATTTAGTATTCCATTGTTATTTCCATCAGCTGCATGGAAAGAAAATCAACAGATCTAACGCTTGAAGTGAAAGACAACGTGGATGAGGAAAAGAATGCGGTGAAAAGAAAAAGGAAGAGGAAAAGAACAAAGTTAGTTCACTTGTAAGGTTTCTACACAATTGGTTGGTGTTTAGTTGCGTGAGTGGATTCTTGCTGTGGGAGTGTGTATATATATGGGTCAGTTTCCGAGAAAATGAAAAGCGGCGTATATATGTAAAAAGTTATAAAAATGCTTCACGTTTGAATCGCTAAAACTCCGTAACGGTTTAAGCTATCAACTTCCTATTTTCTACACTTCATACTACACCATTTCTCTACAGTAAAATACTTTTGGGGGTCTTGCACTTGCAACGTCCGATACCCCACAGGGTATGAACCCGTCATAACTTTCGGCAGGAGTAATCAAATCACTTCAAATTTGGTTTGTAGGTAGAGGCGTCCTATAGCTATTGATTTGTTCTGTTTGTTAATTTTGACTCTATCCGTTGCGGAGATACAGGTGTGCAAAGTTAATGCACATTTCCTGCTCGATTTGCCCAGGCAATCCTAGTTCCATTCTCCCATTCCGCATAAATATTAATCACTTCCTTGTTCCGCCCATTGTCCTCCTTAAACTAAGCTATGTAGCCGTTTGCAACTCAGTGTCTGTTTGTTTTATTTTCTGAGTCTATATGGGTCAAACAAATGAGTTATCACTTCGTATGACGATCGTACCGAATTAACGGATCCAAGTGAATGGTTGTCAGCTAGCGCCTGATGGTTGTCGCCGCCTCCCACGTCGCAGACGCACGTAAGGATTTTTTTTCCTACTCATTCACATCACCGTTCGGTACCTAGTAGTGTATTATACAGCTTTCCCACATTCGCTTGCCTAACTTCATTCCTGTCACGCCCACTCGGCTACACTGCAGGGATGTTATAACTTAGCTCACATAGCACGTGAACATGCATTGTTGCCTGCCACGCACCTGTACCTACTGTATCTTTGCACACACAAACACGCCCATGCAGGGGTCGACTTAACGGTTACCATAAATGACATTCATTTATGTGGTACGCCTATCATAGCATGATTTTGCAGCTACCATAACATGTTGTTACAACAACGCGTCATCAACCACAAAGTAAAGCTGCACATGCAAGCCACTTGCAAAAGATAAATGTAACTTCATTTTTAAAAAGCATCAATCATTTCATCTTCTGACTACATTTCATCATCTGATTATGAGCTAGATTTGCTGCACAGAGATAGGATGCGTTTGCAGCTCTCTTTCCACCTAAGGATGGATGGTGTGGGATCAAAGTCAGCAATTTCAGGACTGTGCAGCTGTATAGTCATCAAATCAGTGACCATGGTGTCCCTTAGCCTGCTCCTAGTCTGACTTGATGACTTTAGTCAGACTGAATCCTTGTTCACAATCTGCACTGCTGGCAGGCAAAGACGGTAGCAGATCAACCTGCTGGAGCACATTTGGACACAAATCTTGGGCATTCTTGAACACACCTACCCACTCTGGCTCTTAGGTGGAACTTT
>JABACO010000012.1:8370046-8385046 GCA_013339895.1 Ephydatia muelleri | reverse complement strand
TATTTATCGCCATAGCCCATTCTTGTAGGAACTTCGCCCTTGCGACAAAAAAGTGGTACAATAACCTCTTACCAGCGTAGTACATCCTTTTCTATCAAGTGCAGCACAGTGAAGGAAAGGTTGAAAGGCCTTGATGGTGATGAATTTTATTGCACCTAAGCTATCAGTAGAGATTGTGGTAGGTCAGGGCCCATGTTAAGTTTACACAGAACTGACATAAGGAAGGTAGTAGTAACAATATTCATTATCCAGCTCTATAGACCAAATACTGTACCCCTTCTAGGAAGGTCAATCTGAGCACTTGTTCAGAGTGCTATATGAGTGTACTGAGGGAATAGTATTGCAGCAAAGTAATTTGGTAGACAGTAGGTAGAATTCACTGCAAGTGGAGCAAGAGCAGCAAGAACGACGAAAATGTTAGCTAGGTTTCAAGAATTGTGAAAGCATTGTTTCACACCTTCTCAGCAAAAGGTGTTGTGAGTCTCATGTTGCATGATGCTTCTATGTATAGAGAACCAGTCATAAGGGAGCTCCACATGCAGAAGTTGTCAATTATATAAAACAATAGAGAGCGACATTACGAGTACAAAAGCTCAGTTCCATACAGAAATTGAGAATCTTAAACATGCATACGAGCAGTTCGATGAACTAGTATGCAAGTGTATGTGCAGAGAGCAAGTTCACACCTTGCATGCAATGTACAAATGTGTTTGGGTGTGTGTGTGTCTGTGTGTCTGTGTGTGTGTGTGTGTGTGTGTGTGTGTGTGTGTGTGTGTGTGTGTGTGTGTGTGTGTGTGTGTGTGTGTGTGTGTGTGTGTGTGTGTGTGTGGCATGGGCGTGTTTGTGTGTGCAAAGATACAGTAGGTACAGGTGTGTGGCAGGTAACAATGCAAGTGCGTAGTGCATGTTCACGTGCTATGTGAGCTAAGTTATAGCATCCCTGCAGTGTAGCTGAGTGGGCGTGACAGGAATGAAGTTAGGCAAGCGAATGTGGGAAGGCTGTATAATACACTACTAGGTACCGAACGGTGATGCAAGTGAGTAAGAAAAAAAATCCTTCCACGCGTCCGCACCGTGAGAGGCGGTGACAAACTATCAGGCGCTAGCTGACAACCATTCACTTGGATCCATTAATTCGGTACGATCGTCATACGAAGTGATAACTCACCTTCTTTAACCCATATAGCCTCAGAAAATGAAACAAAACAACAAAAAACAAACAGACACTGAGTTGCGAACGGCTATAGCTTAGTTTAAGGCGGAGAATGGGCGGAACAAGGAAGTGATTAATATTCATGCAGAATGGGAGAATGGAACTAAGGTTGCCTGGGCAAATCGAGCAGGAAATGTGCATTAACTTTGCACACCTGTATCTCCGCAACGGATAGAGTCAAAATTAACGAACAGAACAAATCAATAGCTATAAGACCCCTCTACCTGCAAACCGAATTTGAAGCAGTTTGATTACTCATGCCGAAAGTTATGACGAGTTCATACCCTGTGGGGTATCAGACGTTACAATACGGGCACGGAGCAAGTGCAAGACCCCAAAAGTATTTTACCGTAGAGAAATGGTGTAGTATAAAGTGTAGAAAATAGGAAGTTGATAGCTTAAACCGTTACGGAGTTTTAGCGATTCAAACGTGAAGCATTTTAATAACTTTTTATATATATATGCCACTTTTCATTTTCTCAGAAACTGACCCATATATATAGTTCACGACCAAATGTCGTGATCCAAATATTATAAAATGTTATAAATATCTTTTGTGTTTACATCGTTATAACTTTCAAACGGCAAACGCTATCAACATCCTATTTTCTACACTTTGTACTACATCATTTCTCTACAGTAAAATACTTTTGGGGGTCTTGTACTTGCTCTGTGCCATTATTGTAACGTCCGATACCCTGCAGGGTATAAACCTGTCATAACTTTCGGCATGAGTAATCAAATTGTTTCAAATTCAATTTGTAGGTAGAGGGGTTCTATACCTGTTGATTTGTTCTGTTTGTTAATTACTGAGATACAGGTGTGCAACGTTAATGCACATTTCTCGCTCAATTTGCACCTAGTTCCATTCTCCCATTCCACATGAATATTCATCACTACCACTAAGCAGATGTGGGATGTTTAATTTGACCTCTACTGCATGTCAATGTAAAGTACCAGGCCCCTGACTTACCATAATCAGCTGATAGGGTAGGTACAATAATTTCATCCCCACACGTAGACCTGCTTTTCATCAGCACAATGTTGCATGCCTCATGGCAGGGCATTAAAAGTGTACATATATACTCATCAGAGAGCTGTTCTAGGCCTTCTCACAATTAGCACAATTAACACTTGCATGCACAGTTGCACACACAATCCATATGCACTATTACACATAATGTGGCAAAAATCATAGCACTCTCTAATAATGATTTGTACACTCACATGCATTCGAGTGCAAGTCTGTCCTGCACATGCATCATAAAGTTCTATTAGATTGAACAGCTAAAGATTCTAATCCCAATTTCCATGTATTTTACTCTCCTTTTAGTACACTCAGAAATCTCATTTACAACCTTTTTGGTGTCTGCCAGCAGTATAATGAATATAGTTGCTAGCTTGTCTGTGTAAACTTACCAGGCCCTGACCCTACCACAATCTGCAATGATAGTAGGTTCAATAACATTCATCACCATAAGTAACATCTTGACAAGACTATTGTCCATCAGCATCATACCAGGGAATAAAAGGAGACTCATCTGATTGCTGTTCCTGGCCTTCTAACAATTAGTACATACTCTACCCTTGCAATACCCTTCTAGCTAGGAGTTTGTACACTCATTAAATTTATTGCATACCAAATAGTGCGGCATACAACACTTTGCTGCCTCTTGTTGATGAAAAAGGATGTACAGTGCAAGTAAAAAAAATCTGATGTGAGCTTGGCTTATCATGATGAGTATTATTGTACCATATCAAAGTAGATTGTAGTAGGTCAGCAGGGCCCATTGTAAGTTTACACAGCCAAAACGAAATGTAAATTCATTATTTCAGTCCTGCACTGCTCTAAATAAAAAAAACAAAAGGCTGTAGCAAGCATATACCCTTTTGATGTGTCATCTATTCTCTTTATTTGTTTCAGAGGTCAGTCTATTAGGGCACAATGTTTTTACAAAGGAAAGTCCTATGAAACACTAGCATGCACACATTGCTGTTGTGTGTGTGTGTGTGTGTGTGTGTGTGTGTGTGTGTGTGTGTGTGAAAGTGTACTGTGCGTGTGTTGTGCACAAGAATTTGCAATATAGACTAATGTCCATTTACTTATTATGTGTGCACATGTAAATGAGTGTGTGAGCCAGCATGAGCTGCATGTGTGAACTGAAAACAAGAGACGAAAGTCACTTGAAGTGGTACTTACAGTAAGTGATAGCTGAGTGGGCAAAGCTTAAGAGGTGTTTAGCAAGGTTATACCAGATATATAAGCTTTATTACACACTTCCCGGTAGTAAAATACATGTGTGTTGCACAGTGTTATCTTTTGCCATTGCATGCATATGCATTGTAAAGTGGGTTTGTTTAGGGAGTAAACAATGTTTAATGTTCTGATGAAGGGCGAATGGTTACAATGTTCCCATATCCCTTCACACAGCTTACATAGGGCATGGGAAAGGATATGGTGACAAAATGCAGCGTTGTCTAGGGATATAGGTCAAACTTTACCACCTTCCTATAATCCTCCTAACCCTTTTACCCAAACCAGATTGTTCCCAAGGGATATGGTTCCAGGTACTACATTTATAAAGGGTGTTCTTGGGGAAGTGCTCATTCAGTCTCATAGCCAGTATTGACAACCTGACTTTTACTGACCCACCCACCACTCCACATGTGCATTGAATTGTACCATGTACACTGATTTTCCTATCAGACATCAATGGCGGGCGACACCCTTCGGGCTTCTATCCTGACCAACCACCCAAGCCACTGACCGCGTCGTGGTGTGGCATATCTGGTCGAACCAAGGGGTGACTCAACGTTACCCTTGGTCCCAGGTCGGTTCAGCGGTTGAGGGCCAACCACTCTCCATGACCTCGTCATGGTAGTGGCAAGTCTGGTCGCATCCAAGAGTAGCCTGCGCTACCTTGGTCCCAGGTCGGCTCGACAGGGGGGGCTTGCACCCCCTGTCATATGCCTGACCAGTTCAGCCTGACCCCCTTATGGGCAAACCAGTAAACCAGTTAACTAGCTACACAAGGAGAATGAGCATGGGGCAAGACTTTTATTCATGACATTTGACAGTGTTGCTGTCCAAGGAGCATTCATGCAGCATTAAACGGTGTGTACATGTGTGTGTGTGTGTGTGTGTGTGTGTGTGTGTGTGTGTGTGTGTGTGTGTGTGTGTGTGTGTGTGAGTGTGTGTGTGTGTGTGTGCGTGCAATGTATGTACAGAAGAGGATCAATCTCTGAGACACTACATACAGCCACACGAACCTATGTACAGTGAACTAGTCTGATGAGTTATTATTAGACCCTTGTTTGGAATCTTTCTTTTTACCCTACTAGCCTTCAAACCGTATCCACCAACATTCTTGTACAGAAAGTTTTTAGTTACTTGTTAAAAATAGAATCAGAGGCTCCTGAGCTGTTCAATAGAAAAGAATGCATTGGCACTAAGGGACAGACCTTACACTGTTGTGTGCCATCATTATTGGAGTGTGTTATGTTTGACACTTGTATTGTGTGTGTGTGTGTGCATATTTCTGTAAGTGTGCTGTAAAATCATACAGGTCCATTTACACAACATCAATTTGTAGACACATGCATCAGGTGTGTGAACCAGCATGACAATGTGTGTTTGTGTGTGTGCCATCATTATCATACAGGTTTATTGTTTGCCACATGTGTAACAAATATGGCACACTACACGTACATGTAGCTACACGTACCCATGTACATGTACAGTTCTAAAGTGAGGGCTCTATGCAGTTACATGGGAACTCAACATAGCACAGAGAGTTGTCAAAAGGAATAGTTCTAGAGAGAACTACATGCTAAAAATATAGAAAGTACAGAAAGCTCAGTCTATAGCGTACAGAAATCAACCAGTGCATGGCCTCTACAATTGGAATAGAATGCATGAGCATGTGACATTGTGTGTGTGTGTGTGTGTGTGTGTGTGTGTGTGTGTGTGTGTGTGTGTGTGTGTGTGTGTGTGTGTGCCATCATTATCAAACAGGTTTTATCATTTACCACATGTATGACCAATGTGCCAGACTACATGTACCTACACATACCTATGTAAAGGTCTCAATTGAGGGCTCTATGTCATCTACGAAGAACCAGCATTTACATGGGAACTCCATGTACAGGGAGTTGTCAAAAGGAATAGTTCTAGAGAGGACTGCATGCAAATTACAGCGGGAAAACATGGAGAGTACACAAGCTCAGTTTCAATAGGGTATACAGAAATCGACCAGTGGCCTCTATAAACATACACACGAGCAGTTAAATGGAGAATGCATGCACATTTGAAAATATGTGTGGGTGTGAATGTTTGTGTGTGCCATCATTATCACATAGGTTTATTGTTTGCCACATGTATAACTGGTGTGTGCAATTGTACTGTACATTAATGGGTGTGTTGTGCATAAGAATATGCCATACGATGGTGTGCAGGTCCAAGTACGCAATGATGCAAGTGTATGCACACGTGCATAAGAGTATGTGAGCCATGCCAGCACGAGTGCATGTACATGCACTATGTGGGAGCTGACCGAAGACATTGCAAGCACGAGCATAGCTGAGTGGGCGTGGTGGGAATAAGACGAGAATTTTAGCATGGGTTATAGCAAATAGGAAAGCTTTACTACACTACATGACTAGAGGATGATGTGAATGCGTAGCAAATAGCCTTATGCGCGTCGTGGGAGGCACTGCAACCATTCACTTGTATGATCCGTTAGTTTGGTACGATCTTGTTGTGAATAGAGAAGTCTTCTTTGTCTTTTTTTAATATACCAGCTTAAACTCACTGCCTGAGTGAAGCAAAACAGTTGCGAACAGCTACCTTCTTTGATGGCGGAGAATGGGTAGAGAGTGGGCAGAACGAAGAAGTTTTGTGGATTGGGAATGCGGGTTGCTTGCAATAATGTCGTGAATCGAGCAAAAATGTGCATTAACCTTGCACAGCTGTATCTCCGTAACGGATGAAGTAAAATTTAACCAACAGAAAAAATCAATAGCTACAGGACCCTTCTGCGTACACACTGAATTTGAAGCAATTTGAATGCTCCTACAGTAGCAGTCTTAATAAAAGTCACGTTCTGTCTTAGTGCAACGGCGTAGCACTAAGATATGGCTTCTGGTTGGTTTAGTTCTGGCTTCGTAGTGATTCAAATACGATTTAAAACACAAAAGTTGTTGATCGCCAGACATGTACATCGTTTAACCGCAGTTTGTGTTTTTAAAACGTTCGCAAAATGCTCGCATTGCTTGATTAGTATGTTGTAGAACATTGCTTGGATCGATGTTCCGCGGCAGTGATTACTGAATTTGTAACGTTAACAAGGAGAAACAGTCTAACATGGCCAGCCAATAGCGGACATATGTGTTATTTATGACATCACTCAATATCTCACTAATTATTAAAGCCCTTCAAACGGATTGGGACGTTGAGGCACTTAGACTTTCAAATACAAGACGTATAGAGGTAGCAGTCAAAGTAAAAAATGAACACGAGCCATTATTTTAATTGTTGGGAGCTGAGACTTAGATGTGATACTTCCCGATCTATTGAGAATCAGTCAAACGAATGCACTTGTTCAGTATTATACGCTACGTTAGAATTTAACTCAATCCATTCAGTGATCTACGCAGCATCGTCAATTGGGACCGTTTCCGCGAAAATTGCCCCACGGATATATTATAAAATGTTATTAAAATGCATCACGTTTGAATCGCTATAACTTCCCAACGGTTAACGCTATCGACTTCCTATTTTCAACACTTCATACTACAGTATACCCCCGTTAGTAGCGCCACGTTTGTCCCCTGCGCTACTACCGTAAAATGCACTTTTAACAGGGGTGGTTAATTATGGTCAAATGAATGTATTTGCGTATGTAAACTGAGATAAGCAGTGTACACAACACATGTATACATGTACTTAATGTATAGCCTGAACCTTTTCAGCAAGCAGCAAAAGTGCCCTGTAGTCAGCTTCAGTGAACAAAGCTATGTTATCTCCTACAAATTGAGCAAGGCTTAAGGCACTCCATTTTGCCTCTTCCAGTAGCACAGTACATTATTTGGATCAGCCTCTCCATCACTTTCATCATCTCTATTCTCATTGTCTCGACCCATCAACCTGGCAGCTATTTGAGCATTTGTCTCAGCCCCCTCAATTTCCATCTTGCCTGATGGGAACTGGCATTGTCAAGAAGCATCAGACATTGTTGATTCTGTTGTTTGAACTGCTGCTCATTGACTTG
This sequence comes from Ephydatia muelleri, assembly GCA_013339895.1. Lineage (NCBI taxonomy): Eukaryota > Metazoa > Porifera > Demospongiae > Spongillida > Spongillidae > Ephydatia > Ephydatia muelleri. The sequence continues at coordinate 8,377,564 of JABACO010000012.1, read as the reverse complement.
CTTTGACCAGTCAGTAAACACCTAAGTATCCACCACAGAAATAAGATCTGATTAAAATGTATTTCATTTATACATGCATTAGTTTCTTCTTACATCTGTGTGCATCCAGGCATTTGTATTGGAGTAATACATGACCAGGCTGTTAGGGTTAAATGTACTGTCAAAGCAACGTGGTTTCTTATACTTGTGTATTACTACTGGCTTCAGTCGTTCACTTGCAGTTACCTTTACAGCCAAAGCCACTGTAATACAGTCCTTTGCTTTCTTGGCACCCCACACATCTGCGGTGGTGGTGAGGGTGCGATCAGGCTGTAAAAAATATCATTAAAGTGTGCACCATTTCCCTTCCAAATTATGTACATGTACCTAATAAAGAAGTCATATGTACCGTCATGTACAAATGTGCTATGTATGTGCATGTACCTTGATCAGGTCATTTACTGCTTGTCTGTAAAATAACCCTGTTTCATCGATATTGAAGACGTCCTCCGGTCGATACTTGTCAATGATACCAGGCAACTCCCTCTGGGCTCTAGCCACGCCTTGCTGGTCAGCACCACCAGCCTCTCCATGTAACCGCACGCTGAATACACCATGCCGTCCTTTCCATCTAGAAAGCCAACCGTTGCTAAAAATAAGCTGTCCATCCACAGTGAGATCATCATTGCTGGAAGCTGTCTGCTGCTAACTGTGGGTGTGGCTGTCATTGGCTGGCTGCTAATTGTGGGTGTGGCTATCATTGACTGGCGGCTAACTTGAGGTGTGTCTGTCACTGGCTGGTGGCTAACTGGAGGTGTGGCTGTCATAAGCTGGTTGTTAACTGGAGGTGTGGCTGTCACTAGCTGGTGGCTAACTGGAGGTATGGCTGTCATGATCACTGGCTGGCGGTTAACTGGAGGTGTGGCTGTCACTAGCTGGTGGCTAACTGGAGGTATGGCTGTCATGATCACTGGCTGGCGGTTAGCTGGAGGTGTGGCTGTCACTAGCTGGTGGCTAACTGGATGTGTGGCTGTCATGATCACTGGCTGGTTGTTAACTGGAGGTGTGGCCGCCACTGGCTGGCTGCTAACTGTGGGTGGGGCTGCCACTAGGTGTAGAAGTAACTGGTACTGATTGGTGGTGGCTGCTGTTAGGATTTGAAGAAGATGTGGAAAGACAGATACCCAACTCCTGAACTAACTCGGCAGCTTTTGTGAGCAAAAGAGCATCCGATAGCACACCATTGCGCTCACGCACACTAAAGTGAGAAAGATCATCTTTTATTTTATGGCTACTTTCGAAAGGGGCATGCCTTATTTACCTACTGAACCACGAGAAAAGCCCTAAATCAAGAAGGGGCCATTTGGGCCCCCTCCTCCTGCATCTCTTCGTCTCCGGTCCATCAATATCCATCTCATGGAAGCCAGCCCGGACGCATTTGCCAACAATTGATCGATGGATCTCTTTGCCTGTGTTCAGTTTGAACCAGACTGCGACCATGTCTTCAGAATGACCCGTTTCCACTTTTCTTCGTGAAATCATGCGCTTATCATCAGCAGTCAACTTGGTCTTAGCCTTTGCTCTCCTTACCTCGGACATCATATGGCCAGTATTAACAAAAATGAGCCTTCTTTCCTTTTATATAGTGCGTCGTGTTGCATGCGAGCGGATTTATTGTGCCCCTTTCGCTTGTCTTTGTGCGCCTCTCGCACGTCTTTGTGCGCTACTCTATGCATTGTGTGTGTAGCTCTTGTCAGTGATCTGCGCTGCCTTTCGCTATCGTTCATCCTTACCGTTATGCATGACCGATAGTTTCCACATGCATGTATGAATAATAATGATAAAGATACATGTAACCACAGCACTGCATGATTTATTCAACATTGCACTACTAACAAGGGAATGCGCTACTAACGCAGTGCGCTACTAACAGGGTAGACTGTACACCATTTCACTACGGGGAAACATATTTTGGGGCCTTGCACCAGTTCCTTGCTGATACTACGAGGTCCGATTTCCCATGGGGTTCAAAACCGCCACATCTTCAGGTAGGAGCATTCGAATCGCTTCAAATTCAGTATGTATGTACAGGGGTCCTGTTCAGTACGTTAATTTTTACTCTATCCGTCACGGAGATACAGCTGTGCAAAGTTAATGCACATTTCCCACTTGATTGCACCATTTTTGCATGCAACCCGTGTTCCATTCTCTCAATCCGCAATAAATTTTGATAACTTCTTTGTTCCGCCCATTTCTCCTTTAAACTAAGCTAGCCGTTCCCAACTGTTTTTGTCTCACTCAGGCAGTGAGTTTATGCGGGAAAATTAAAAGAAGAAGAAGACTGCTCAGTTTGCCAGACGATCGTACCAAATTAACGGATCCAAGTGAATGGTTGCAGTATAATCTTGCGCCTCCCACGTCGCCGGCAGTATTCAAAGCGGCATGCGTAAGGCTATTCGCTACGCACTCACATCATCCTCTAGCTGTGTAATAAAGCTTTCCTATTTGCCATCATGTTGCTAAAATCGTCTTATATCTAGCCACGCCCACTCGGCTAAATTTGCAATGATTTCGGTCTCACACAACTTTCAGCTCACACATAGTACATGAACTCATGCTGGCTCCCACTTGTGCACACACTTGCATTGTTGCGTACATGGCCCTGTACACTATCGTATGGCGTATTTTGTTATACACAACCACACACACACACATACACACTTATGTACAGCATACTTGCACACACCAGTTATACATACCTGTCTGATGGTGGTACAAACACTCCCACTCACAAACATTGTCACATGCACATGTCAATTCAACTGATTGCATTTCAATTTGTGTACCAAGCTTGCATAACACACACATGCACACACATACACATAGGCACACACACACATGACATACACACAGACACACTAATGCACACACACACACACAAATGCACACACAGACACACTAACGCACACACACACATAAACGCACAGACACACAAATGACATACACACACACACAGACCCATACAAACAAACACACAGATACACAGACACACATGGACACACAAAACACACGACACACACAAATGACACACACACATGGAAATACACACTAGCACACACAGGCACACACACATACACACAGTCATGCACTGACACACATGCATACACAGGCACACACGACATACACAGACACACACGAGACAGTCACACAAAGCACACAGGCACACATGCACAAACACACACAGGAACATACACACACGACAGACAGACACACATGTGTGTGTCTGTGTATATCGTGCATGTGTCTTTGTGTGCTTCTGTGTGTCTGTTGTGTGTGTATGGCATGTGTGTATCTTGTGTGTGTGTGTGTGCGTCTGTGCATGTGTGTGTCTATGCTTGTGTGTCCATGTGTGTCTGCGTCTGTGCGTTATGCAAGTGTGCAATGTATGTGTACATTTAGAGTACCAGATTGGGGACACAATGTATTGAATCCTTGGAGATACGATACATGTACAGAAAGCTTGGTACACAAATTTGCATAGAATCAGTGGTCTGTACAAACATGCATAAGTGCAATTGAATTGAATTGAATACATGTGCATGACAATGTTTGTGAGTGAGAGTGTTTGTACCATCATCAGACAGGTGTATTGTGTAACTGGTGTGTGCAAGTACGTTGTACATGAGTGTGTGTGTGTGTTTCGGGGGGGGGGGGGGGGGGTTGTGTATAACAAAATACGCCATACGATAGTGTACAGGGCCATGTACGCAACAATGCAAGTGTGTGCACAAGTGTGAGCCAGCATGAGTTCATGTACTATGTGTGAGCTGAAAGTTTGTGTGAGACCTGAAATCATTGCAAACGTAGCCGAGTGGGCGTGGCAGATATAAGACGATGATATTAGCAACATGATGGCAAATAGGAAAGCTTTATTACACGACTAGAGGATGATGTGAGTACGTAGCGAATAGCCTTACGCATGCTGTTTTGAATACTGCCGGCGACGTGGGAGGCGCAAGATTATACTGCAACCATTCACTTGGGTCCGTTAATTTGGTACGACCGTCTGGCAAACTGAGTAGTCTTCTTCTTCTTTTAATTTTCCCGCATAAACTCACTGCCTGAGTGAGACAAAAACAGAGTGAAACAGAAACAGTTGGGAACGGCTAGCTTAGTTTAAAGGAGAAATGGGCGGAACAAAGAAGTTATAGTGGATTGGGAGAATGGAACACGGGTTGCATGCAAAAATGGTGCAATCGAGCGGGAAATGTGCATTAACTTAGCACAGCTGTATCTCCGTGACGGATAGAGTAAAAATTAACGAACCAATAGCAACAGGACTCCTGTACGTACATACTGAATTTGAAGCGATTTGAATGCTCCTACCTGAAGATGTGGCGGTTTTGAACCCCATAGGGTATCGGACCTCGTAGCATCAGCAAGGGACTGGTGCAAGGCCCCAATTATATGTTTCCCCATAGTGAAATGGTGTAGTATGAAGTGTTGAAAATAGGAAGTCGATAGCGTTAACCGTTGGGAAGTTATAGTGATTCAAACGCGATGCATTATTATAATATATCCGTGGGGCAATTTTCGCGGAAACTGTCCAATTTGTAATAAATACTGCGTGCTTTACTATAAAACCGGTGTAAACGGAGTTGCGCACTTCGCGGAATTAGTTAACACGTACAGAAGTGCCATAAAGATCATCATTATATCTTCGTGTTTGAAAAAAGACTGTACAGTGCTACTATCATTGCACTAAAACGGAACGTGACTTTTATGACCGCTACTGTACCTGAAGATGTGACGGTTTTTAACCCTCAGGGGTATCGGACCCCGTAATGTTGGCTGTGTGCTGTTGCAAGACACCAAATTAATTATAATTATACACATAGAAAAAAGATGTAGTATGAAGTGTTGAAATTAGGATGGTGATAGCGTAACTCGTTTGGAAATTGTAGCGATACAAACATGATGCAGTTTTATAACTTTTATACATTATAATGATATGACATTCTCTCAGAAACTGTCCCTTATCGTGATGCAATTTTCGCGGAAACTGTCCCACTTTGTTTTCCATTTTCGATATTTTAGTTGCACGGTTGAGTGGTTATTGCTATTATTTATGTTCTTTTATTTAGTATTCCATTGTTATTCCAATCAACAGAGAATCGGCAAATCCGATGCTTGAAGAGGAAGACCACATGGGAATCAGTTCACCTCACAGGTTTCTGTACTATTCATTGATGTTATTTAGTTGCATGGGTGGGTAATTTTTGATGTGTCATCAGTATGGTGGCGTGAGACTTTTGATTTGACTAAGAATGAAGAAATTCATTGATGTTATTTAGTTGTATGGGTGGGTTATTTTTGATGCGTCATCAGCATGGTGGCGTGAGACTTCTGATTTGACTAAGAATGACCTTTTCATTTATTTAGTATTCCATTGTTATTTCCATCAGCTGCATGAAAGAAAATCAGCAGATCTATCGTTTGAAGTGAAAGACAACATGGATGAGGAAAAGAATGTTAGAGAAAAGGGCAAAAGAAAAAAGAAGAGGAAAAGAACAAAGTCAGTTCACCCAAAGGTTTCTGTACTCCTGATGTTATTTAGTTTCATGGGTGGGTTATTTTTGATGTGTCATCAGCATGGTGGCGTGAGACTTTTGATTTGACTAAGAATGACCTTTTCATTTATTTAGTATTCCATTGTTATTTCCATCAGCTGCATGGAAAGAAAAGCAAGCAGATCTAACACTTGTGGTAAAAAGAAAAAGGAAGAGGAAAAGAACAAAGTCAGTTCACTTGTAAGGTTTCTGCACTATTGATTGGTTTTCAGTTGCGTGGGTGGGTTCTTGCTGTGGGGGTGTATGTATATACAGTGCTCCAAATGAAGAGCTGCCTAAACTGAATTTTGGCTTATGTCTTTTTCAACGTATCATATTTAAAGCAGGGCAATTACATTTTCGCATTCAGCAAACACTTCTGTGTAAGAAACTGTGGTGTTAATCTAATTAGCACACGTAAACAAAGCTTGGCTACTTGTAAACAAATAACAGTGCTCTTAATAACTTTTTCAAGTGAACGTGACATAATGTCCTGTCACTTGAAAATTGGTCGGACATAATCAAAATTTGGAAGGACAAAGTAAAATCATTGTAAACTTAAAGTATATGGGACAGTTTCCGCGAAAATTGCCCCACGGATATATTATAAAATGTTATAAAAATGCATCGCGGGTGAATCGCTATAACTTCCCAACGGTTAACGCTATCGACTTCCTATTTTCAACACTTCATACTACACCATTTCACTACGGGAAAACTTATTTTGGGACCTTGCACTAGTTCCTTGCTGATGCTACGAAGTCCGATACCCCATGGGGTTCAAAACCGCCACATCTTCAGCTAGGAGAGTTTAAATCGCTTCAAATTCAGTATGTACGTACAGGGGTCCTGTTGCTATTGATGTGTTCAGTTCGTTAACTTTCACTCTATCCGTCACGGAGATACAGCTGTGCAAAGTTAATGCACATTTCCCGCTCGATTGCACCATTTTTGCATGCAACCCAGTGTTCCATTCTCCCAATCCACAATAAATTTTGATAACTTCTTTGTTCCGCCCATTTCTCCCTTAAACTAAGCTAGCCGTTCCCAACTGTTTTTGTCTCACTCAGGCAGTGAGTTTATGCGGGAAAGTTAAAAGAAGAAGAACGCTGCTCAGTTCCAGACGATCGTACCAAATTATCGGACCCAAGTGAATGGTTGCAGTATAACCTTGCGCCTCCCACGTCGCCGGCAGTATTCAAAACGGCACGCGTAAGGCTATTTGCTACGCACTCGCATCATCCTCTAGTCGTGTAATAAAGCTTTCCTATTTGCCATCATCTTGCTAAAATCATCGTCTTATATCTGCCACGCCCACTCGGCTACGATTGCAATGATTTCGGTCTCACAACTTTCAGCTCACACATAGTACATGAACTCATGCTGGCTCCCACTTGTGCACACACTTGCATTGTTGCGTACATGGCCCTGTACACTATCGTATGGCGTATTTTCTTATACACAACCACACACACACACACACACGCACATGCAAACACACACACACACATGTACAGCGTACTTGCACACACCAGTTATACATGTGGCAAACATACACCTGTCTGATGATGGTACAAACACTCTCACTCACAAACATTGCCACATGCACATGTCATTTCAACTGTACTTGTGCATGTCTGTACAGACCACTGATTCTATGTAAATTTGTGTACCAAGCTTTCTGTACATGTATCGTGTCTCCAAGGATTGAATACATTGTGTCCCCATCTGGTACTCTAAATGTACACAAACATTGCACACTTGCACACACACACCACTGTATAAATGTGGCAATACACATGCAAAAACGCTCACACAGACACACAGACACACACACATAGACACACACACAACATACACACACACACACAGACAGACACACACAGACACACACACAGACACACACACAGAGAAACATACACACTGACAC
>JABACO010000012.1:8300150-8369046 GCA_013339895.1 Ephydatia muelleri | reverse complement strand
TACTAGTATAGGGAGAAGGCCATATCTACTCCTTCCAAGATATGCACATAGGGCCGAACACTACCCACTGCCGAACATACCCTACGCTACTATTTCACATAGTAGGCCTATAGACCTTATTCGACCGCAATTATGAATAAATTATTGCGTGACTTGCATGTGACATGATTGATTGTTTATTGAGAAAGGCGTCGCCGTTATTGAGTATGGCTGAACAATCGGATGCGTTTAAGCAGCTTGATGCAGTCGGGAAGTCACGCTATAATGAGAAACTTGGTATGCTAGGCACAACAACAGATCCGTACATGACTCCAAAAGATGCTTGGGACTACAACCCCTCTCGTTGGCCTGACGTGTCGTTTCCGGACATTTGTGTGTATTTCATTCAGACGATTTCATTCAGAAGACGGGTATACGAAGGGTTCAAAACATAATCTCCCAGTGCAGAAACCGTCGTAGAATACACCGAGCGAATTTAAAAAACACATGTCTAAAGGAATGAAGCTAGCCTTACACAAACCATACTATATTAAATTAAGTGTTTGAACGATAAGTCACTAAGTTCTTACAGGCCATTCAGCAAAAACACATCTCCCAGTGCGTAATGGTGCGCTACGTACAAATTCAGTAACACAGTACCTCTAATGTGTACACGAAGCAACGTAGCCTTACACAAAGCCTTTGTGCGCCATTTATAATAATTTTTCCCGCGTAACAGAGTTCAAAAGTCAAACAACACAACATCGACTGCTGGGAATTTTGTAATGGTTACAACCATTTTATGACATAAAGGCATAGCAACAGCTTTACTTACAACAAAAACTGTCGCACAAACGAATTTCTCTCGTCTATGTCACGTGACTTAATTGATCAATATTGCTACAAAGCGCGTGACATTTATATATTCATATTGCGGTCGAATAAGGTCTATACTCACCAAAACACCTGCGTCTCAGAAGATGAAAGCAGCATGAAGGGCATACGTAGTTCGATCCCTGCATGCATCATGTGCCTAATTGATGCGCTCCACATCTCCAGATAAGTTAATTGTATTGTGTATCAGTACAATTATAATTGTATTTCAAATTGTCTTGTACATAGCCGTTTAAACCCTTCTAGCTAGTACATAATTTTAATAATTATATCTAGATGACGCACGGTTACGTAATGACTACTTCATGATCGGTAGAAATTTTTGTCTTGATTTTAGTATAATTAGCATAGATTCACAATCAGTCCGATGTATCGTAACTTATAAACGTGTATGAAATTCAATTCAAAAACAAAAAGCAAGATGACCGCGTATGTAGCTACACGTAGAGCTGAAATAGGTAAAAGCACATCCAATATCACACTTATGTGTACAACATGTTCTCATTCAAAGTAAATTGCACGAGAAAATCATGGCGGTAAAAACGTTGGTACATTTGTCTTTAATATTTGTGCGCACCTCAGTCAAGATTGTATCCATGTTGAGCTGTCCAAGGAACCTTAGTACTTGCATTTGTTTTGTAATAATTTTATTCCCTCCCACTGATCGATAATCGCATCAATTAATTGAATGTTTGCTGTACCCAATTACGACAGGGTGTTCAACTGTTATATTATTGACATTGCCATTGTGAATGATTTAAGAATTGTTGAACAAATGGATCTCTTGACTTATTGGATCAAGCAAGACCTGCAAAATAACATCAATAAAAGAAGTTTCCCTAATGGATAAAGCATACTGTTTGATGTCACCTGCTGACTTGGATGCACTGTGTGAATGGGTATATGACACTAGAAAACAATAGAACAAAACAGAAATGAAGTCATGCTCACCAACAAAAAGTAATACATGTATATTGTTACTAATATCTGTATACATGCATGTGTTGATTTACATTAAAATATTGCACCATTTTTTGATCAACATTATTAGTTTGTTTTATTCTTTCATAGTTATTAGTTTAATTTGTTTTTACTGGATGGCTTGATGACACAATCATCAATCGTGCTCAAAGCATTCTTAGGGAATAGTTTGGAGCAGCAGGATTTCTAAATACTACACTAGGTACTCTATTGTTGTTTGATGTTATTAGACGTGAGTTCATCCAAATACTGCACAATGGTAAAAACCATTGGCTGACAATTTCCACTATTGGCCTGCCAGCATCAACAGTCAATGTTTATGACAGCCTTTACCAATCACTGTCACAATGTACTATTGATCAGATTTGTGCTGTGATGTTCTTCCACCAATGATGCAGTAGATGTTAGATTTATTGATGTAGAGCAGCAGACCAACAATTCTGACTGTGATTGTATGCAATATCTGCCACCAGTCTCTGTTTCAGTGAGGATATAAAAGTTGTATTCAATTCTGTGTCAGCAAAATGAGAAGCCATTTAGTAATTTGCCTTGAAAAGGGCCAGATGTTTCAACATGTTCAGTGGTGGCACAAGAGACAATCCAAATCTCCTGTAGCTGCCGAATGCCATGAGTTGGTAGAATGATTCAGTGTTGCTGTTGCAAAGAATGGTATCATAAGAAGTGTGAAAACGTAACAAGGAAGGAATTGGCATCCTCTTGGAAGTGCAGGCTGTGCACCAAGAAATGAACATCGATCATGAAGTTTCATTCATTTTGTGTCATTGCTGTATTTATTAGTTGCATGTATAAGATTAGATATGTATCGAGGAAGCATCATTCAAGGTTTTCGTACCCATTCCGCGATCCACTCCATGTGCAGGACACCAGGAGGAGCATACATATTGTTAGATCTATACGATATGGTGCATGGGGAGCAAGGAAGATTTAAAAAATAGCTAATATTATCATTAAAGTGATCAACACTCAAAGTTCTTAAGGAGAGCGCAACAGCATGCACTAATATCCTATCGAATGGGCTATTTTGGTTAAGCGTTGCTTGCAAAAACCAAGGGGGACAGCAAATCCTAAAGCGGACCGATAATCCTAGGAATAATTGTCCTAGGGGGGACAAACTTATCCTAGGCTACGTTGTCCGGCCTATAGGATACTGCTCCGGCTGGACAATTTTTTAGGGGGGGGGGGGGGGGGGGGGACAGAGTATCCTGCTACGGTATACGGTATTAAAAATGCACAAATGATGCATGCACAATCGACATGAAGAAGTGAGATTTCATGCAAAAGGAAAAAAAGATCAACAGTTGAGGTTTTAAAATGAGTTTCCATGTCAGAACACCACTCATATGGCTGGTTCATGCATGTATATATGCTGTAATGCTAGATGCTAAGCTTTGTGTGTGTGCATGTCTTGAGTACTATGCAATACAGTGCAAGCGCATGAGAATTAATTTGGACAAGAAAATAATAGACTAGCTTGTCCAATCTATTTTCTGTAGAAAATCCAGATGAGACATGGCTATAGGACGTCCTTTTAACACCAATGTCTTCCATTGCTACTACATAGGGGTAGTGAATTTGTGTTGAATTTTTATAGAGTTATGTTTCTAATTATTCAAAACAAAGTTAAAAGTAAAGCTATTTAAATGTATGGAATCGACTACTCCTGAATTTTATTAATTAACCTAGTTTCCCATAGACATGTACACAAAATAAGATCTAATTATTGTATTCCACTGTTAGTTAAAATTAACTTTTAACAACAAATTAAGTTGCCACCCTTTATTATGATTTGCAGCACCAGTGGTGCACTTCTTCATGCCATTTGTTTTTTTCCATTACGTAGACTTTCTGGTTCGGGGAGCATTCGAACAATATCATATTCGGTTATCGGCGCCATCTTGACCATTAATGGTCGTCAAGGTTTCAACTGAACATATTAAATATAACAGAACCCTTCGCCTCGGCCACCTTCATCTCAATTGCTAATAATAATTAATAAAACGTGCAGTTAAGTTTACTAAAGCACAACATGTTAGCGACTGTTGATAGTTTCCAGATCCTCACTTGGCAGGGTGGATCCAGGATTTTACGAATCTAATGAAAAACAGCTGGAGGGGGGAGGGAGGTTCGTTTGAACTTGTCGAACCTCCTTCGCCGCTGCAACTTGGGTAACATGTGTGGGCGGTCTACATTTGCCACCATTGCCATGTCGCTAAACGGCTTAACCGGGGCTGTCTTTCGATTGGGAATAGTCAAAAGTCTGAAACCTTGTGACCACGCCAGCGTGTACAGTGTGTACCCCCAGAAGAAGTTTATGCACGTCTTTTATAATTTTTTTTATGTTGGATGGTTGTTGTACAAATAAACAAGATAGGACGACTAATTAAATAGCGCTGTTTCCCAAAAATACACGTAGCGAATTGAAGTTAATACGAGAGGTCAAAAGTCATCCTTAAAAGATCTACCATTTTTTCAACGCTGTGTGTTGTGTGTGTGTGCGTAGTGTGTGTGTGTGTGTGTGTGTGTGTGTGTGTGTGTGTGTTGTGTGTGTGTACAATATATATAGGTATGTGTGCATGTATACATATATAGGTATAAGTGTGTGTGTGTGTGTGTCTATGTGTGTGTGTGTGTGTGTGTGTGTGTGTTGTGTGTGTGTACAATATATATAGGTATGTGTGCATGTATATATATATAGGTATAAGTGTGTGTGTGTGGTGTCTATGTGTGTGTGTGTGTGTGTGTGTGTGTGTGTGTGTGTGTGTGTGTGTGTGTGTGTGTGTGTGTGTGTGTGTGTGTGTGTGTGTGTGTGTGTGTGTGTTGTGTGTGTGTGTGTGTGTGTGTGTGTGTGAAAATATATAATGGCATGCATACCATTTCACTATACAGTTCACTGTGTATCCGTTGGATTGAAAGAATAATGCCATACCCATATTCACTATACAGTTCAGGAGGAATGCATATGTCCAAGTCCTTCACAATAGATTAGTGCATGCGTGCGTTTGTTAACAACAAACACATACAGCAAAACATGTGAAACACGTTCACATGCGTCTGTTTTGGAAAATCTTTGCACCTTGTGAATGTGACGCAACTCTTCTTTTGATTCTCAACCACACATCCATCACATTTGGGTCGTATCACTCACCAGCGAGGTATTTTTTTTTATGTCAAAATCGTCATCCTTACAGCCTCTATCTGCAATGACTCCTTTACCAACAAAGAGGAATTGAATACATCCACTCTGTACATACCCGTATAAGCTCAGCTCACGTGGCCTGCATATTTTTACTGGCGCAGCATTCATGTTTGCATCTACATGCATGTGAATGCATTAGATTATTAAAATGCACTGGCGAAATGGCGCACGATGAACGACCTCAGTGTTGATGCTGACGTGCAAACTAAAATCAAAAGGTGTCCCGCATTTCATTATTGTAAACAAGGAGCAACGTGACAGAGGAGGAAACATTTCCTGTTGTTTCCAAAGAAGCTTATAGATTTAATTCGAGAAACGCGATCCGCTGGCATGCCGAGCGCCATTCTGTTCATATTCGCAGGTACCATCGGCTGCACCATTTGCGTGGCCGCTGCCCAGTACGTGTGTTTGACGATATACTGGTGCCTCGTAGTGAGACGTAGAAAGACTGACGCGTCGGAACAGGGCACCAGCTCATCTATCGATCTCTACAGCGAAGTTGTCACAACCTCCGTAACGGTTCGGGACCTCGATGCACGTAGAGAGGAAGCTAACGCGCACTCGATCAACGTTCAGGAGGTACTTGAGCTACGTCCAAGGACTGATGCAGCGAAGACGAATTCGATAAGGTACACGTTATGAATAAAAAAAAATGATAACGCTGAAACCGGCCATGATTTGTATATACGTCATGCATGCCTTCTCATTGTACATGCATATATAGAGTTACACAGCAAAAACAGATCGATGCATGTCACTAGAAATCGATAATAGGGCACTCGTTTTTTGAAAAACGAGTGCCCTATTATTGATTTTTAGTGACATGCGCATCAATCTGTTTTTGCTGTGTAACGAGCAGGACACAGAAAGCGACACATGTGCGTTGCAACAGCCAGGCAATGATGATCCGGACGACGACGACTGCAACGAAACCGACGGACAGCGACTCGCTGGAGCGCAATCACCTATATCGATGTATTAAATTTAAATTCATATGGAACGTTCTATTCGACAATGGGTCTTGTGGATTTTATTTTATAATATAAACTTTAAAACGATATATCTTCCGACATATTAACGCTATCGGGTTCGTATTTTTAACACAACATCCCACACCATTACTATGTGTGAAAATCCATTTTGATGTCTTACACATGCGGGGTACCGACGTTACAAGGTCCGATACCCCGTAGGGTTCAAAATGGCCACATCTTCAGGTAGGAGTGTCCAAATGGGTTCAAAATAGGTACCCATGTAGAAGGGTCCTACCGCTATTGATTTGTTCTGTTTGTTAATTTTTGCTTTATCCGCTATGGAGATGCAAGTGTGCAAAGTAATTGCATATTTCCCGTATTACGAAGATCCTCGAAGCCAGTCGTAATACGTTAATGGCGCGTAACGCCTGGGAAATATGTAATTACTTTGCACACTTGTATCTCCATAGTGGATAAAGCAAAAATTAACGAACAGAACAAATCAATAGCGGTAGGATACATGGGTACCTATTTTGAACCGATTTGGACACTCCTACCTGAAGATGTGGCCGTTTTGAACCCTACGGGGCATCGGACCTTGTAACGTCGGTACCCCGCATGTGTAAGACACCTAAATGGATTTTCACACATAGTAATGGTGTGGGATGTTGTGTTAAAAATACGAACCCGATAGTATTAATATGTCGGAAGATATATCGTTTTAAAGTTTATGTTATAAAATAAAATCCACAAGACCCATTTTCGTATAGAACGTTCCATATATATAGATTTAAGACGAAGGAAACAGTTACTGCCTTTGGTTCCTTCTCCTCAGACCTGCATCTACAAGCGCTCCAGCCTTGCCTCCGCGACCGCAGGGGCTTTGTGCATCGAATGGTGATGAATACAACTACCAGCCTGTTACCCGCAAGAAGAGTCGTCATACTACGAGGAATTGGAAATAGCGTGATAAAATAGCACACCGCGCAAAAGGGTGTATGATGCATATGTTCTACGTAAATGATTGGTCAATTTACGAGTTAACATTGTACTTAGTTTTCGATTTAGGATTAGGTTTATATGTTTAAGGATTGTTTACGGTTGGGATTAGGTTTGGACTAAGGTAAAATGATTCAACAGAATACTTAATTGATGCAATTTCAAAATTGCGCTGTTCATTTCGAAATTGCCGGTGTCATAGCAGATTTAGATTGTCCCTCCGGACAGAATCCGCTAGTGCATGGATTCCACCAGTGGCGGATCTACCATAGCGTTGGGGGGGGGCGGCCGCCCCCCCCATCGATATAAAATGCCGCCCCTATTATTAAATTGCCGCCCCCCTTCACACTACGATGTACACATAAACACTACGATTAAAATAGCTATGGTTATTTGTTAATGTTTATTACGAATTATCATATCTGAACGATAATTGATTACCCCTTTCCGTAACCGCACGTCACCATATTACGTCTACTTCATTACGCGCGCTCTGTAATACTGTAACGGTTAGCAAAACGTATTTTCTGTGTGCCAAAGTTGACTGCCCCCCCGTCGTAAGGGACTGCACCCCCCCCCCCCCGTCGTTAAGCGGACTGCAACCCCCCCCCCCCCCCCCCCCCGTCGTAAGCGGACTGCACCCCCCCCCCCCCCCGTCGTAAGGGACTGCACCCCCCCCCCCCGTCGTAAGCGGACTGCACCCCCCCCCCCCCCCCCCCGCGTCGTAAGGGACTGCACCACCACACACCCCCCCCCCCCCCCCGTTAATAATTTTACAAAGTCGGCCCCCCCCCCAATCTTAAATAGGTTCCTACGCCTCTGAAATATGCCGCCCCTCCAATATAACCGCCCCCCCCATTGCCTTATTCCTGTATCCGCCACTGGATTCCACCCCCCGGATAAAATCCGCCAGCGAAATTTGTCCTTGGGGACACGTTCTGCTAACGGATTCTGTCCGGGGGGGGACACTATTCGCTAGCCGATCATGTCCCCTCTCCTCCCTTCCCCTCTTGCCTTTGTGTTTATTTGGCGAGCGCTTGTAGGCAGCCTGATTTGACTATGACAGGCTCTGCCTAATTTGGTCCTAGAGCAGGCTGGCTACATTATATTGATCTTATAGGCTGCTAATATTGGTCCTAGGCAAAGGCAAGCTGCCTATACTAAAATTACTATGGAACGGAATGTTCGCTTTTAACTTACTAAGTTGCGGAATACAATAATAGCTCAGTTTGTAGTTTAAGTAAAGCAACCATGTAGTCTTGAAATGTAGTTATCGTTCACATTCATACCCCTAGGCCACGTACAGTTCAATCTTTGTTATGAGAAGGATTAAATCAACTCTGCACGACTCAAGAGTATATACTAAAACCAGCGACAGGTTAACAAAACAATAAACATGTATCAATGTTCATAAATGTCAAAGAAACAGTTATTGAGTGCAAAAAGGACAGAGCTGTCTTGTTTTCTTCTGCTGACTAGTCATGTTGGAGAGTGCCAATGCACACATCACCATGGAAGCGTTCTTTGCAGAGGCTGCAGCAAATCATAGTGATGTCTGGCATCTGTAGGACTGTATATGTAATATTGAAGGTGTGTAAACAATAATAGTACATGCATGCAAATTTGCTACACACTATAACTGTTAACATACATAATAATATTAAAATCATGCATCATTATAATATAATGTGCAATGGTGCCACCAAAATTGCGTGTATGAGATATTCTGCTTGACACTGATCTGAAAAAAATTTTCCTCTGAGAAAACACATTCTTTTGAAAACTTCTTCAATGTAGTCCTCATCAAAAGATTCATTTAACTGAGTAAATTGCGTAACACTTGTGCCACAGTGTTGTGGAAATTCTACGTTCACCGCTTCAAATGCAAGGACTGCTTTTCTGTTTCAGAAAAGAAGGATTTATTAACATCATACACTGTATGTGCCTGAATAATTATAAATTGTATGCAAATATAAAAATATCATAACCGCTGCCATACATCGGCTGAAATGGAGTGGCATTGTTGATTTCTGTTTAGAGGTTTGCACTCCGATATGAACAAAAACAACATAAGTGGTGATCGACGTTTAAACATAACCGTAGAATATGCACATTGCCTATAAGAGAACAGGGTCTAAAAGATCATCCACATGCAGTCATTTTGCTTAGTTTGATTAGGGATCGTAGTGTTGGATTATAGGCTCGGCCTCAGGCCACTTATAAAAGTAATCGACAAAGGTGAGATGTTACAATTGCCTCGCTCAGTTTTTGGCAGAGGACTCCTCAGGTCTAATTCCACACAAAATTATTTAGGCATCGGCTGATAGAATAATTAATGGCAAACACTATAGCTAGGCTGTATAAGTAGGATATGCAGATCTTAAATCAGCTCCATGTACACGCGCATAAACGGTTGGTAATCGAACCGAGCCCCGATAAGTGGATTCACATGCACTGCAGCCTAGCTAGCTGATCATACTCACTTTTTTTTAGGACTTTATAGTTTACGTTAGGGCATCGTTTAAGTTAAGGCAAGGCCGTACGGCCGGTGTCATAGGTGGAATCCCTGAAAAATTTGCACCCCCGTGCCATTTTTCTTAGGAATTTTGGCACCCCCACTCCAATTTTCCTAGGAAACTCAGCATCCCTTTAGGAAAATAGGCATCCCTTAGCATAGCCATTTCTCCTAGGAATTTTGGAACCCCCTCGCATTCCTAAATAATAATGGAAATCTAGAATATTATTCACTGGCCTTCTGGCATGTAAGAAAGCGGAGGACCATTTGAAGGCTTTTAATGGTGTTATGTAATGTATGCCACAAAATGTTTGAATCAATAAACTGATGTATTAAGAATGAGCAGCTGCATTGAATGAGATAGTGACATACAACACGTATGGATATTACATCTTTTTAATAACAGTTTCAAAAGTTAGTTGAAGCTAGTTATATATATGCCTTCATCTTGATGCAAGCCAAGCTTAGTTTCCTGTGGTGAATGCTTGAGCCATTTGAATGTTTCTCCACATTTGGCATATATATAAGTTGTTGTATTAAGCAATGATGCTGCTGCAATCACCTCCAATTCTGTAGCCCAAGTGCCCAGAGTCTGCATCCTTGATCACTTCATATAGCTTTCCACAGAGCCATCTGGGGATCCAAGGGAGGATAACATTGGATCTGTTGATTTGTGGATCATGTACGTTGTGATCAGCAGATGCAGTTCTTCATGAAACTCCTGTGATCCTGTTACAGCTAGAGAAACAGACCGAAAGAAACAATTTCCATCTGCAGCAATCCTAGCTGTTGCTAATGGGCAGTGTGACACAGCAATCATTGATGGCTGTGTCAAATGAGGGTGATTCACACGGATGAATGTCAACCCTAGAAGAGCACACCTCTCCTTTTGCCACTCACTGCAAACTGGCTGATAGTTGATATGATCATTATGCTCTTCGTTGGTAATCTCTAAAACCCGAGATGATATGCTGCTGCTGTTACACTGTTCTTCATATTCTAGTAACCCATCAATGGTAAAATCCTTATCATTTTAAAAAAAAAACTTTTATTTCTGACCCACTCACACAATTCATCTAGATCATAAGGACTCATCAGAAAATAAATGTTACCAAGTACATGAACAGGCTTCAACTGGGCTTAGGTGGATTTGCTCCCCACTTTAAGCACCTCAATTCCTTTAACCAAGCAATGTGTAGTTCCAATGTATGATAGGACTTTCCCTTTGAATTCAGCAAACTCAGCATGCAGGTTTTCATTGACAACAACAAAATTTTCGCCCAGGACTTCTTGCAGTTGAAAATTACCATAAAACTCACGGAAGTCTATCCAAAGAGAGACATCTATGTTTTTATACAATGCATATTCCTCTTGCTGCAGATCCAGTTCTGCGTTCTGTAGAGAATAAACAAAAATAAAAGAGTGCATCACAACATTACAAAAATCAGCTAGAATTTACATCATCATCTTCTTTGGCTTCATAATATGATCTACTCTGGACTGTGACTTTGCTGTTCTTCATTCTGACATCCTTGCTCCTTCTTGTTATCATTTTCTTCATGGTGAACACTGTCACCCATACATTTTCTGTTAGCTGCCTCTTGTTCACCTGCACGCTCACTGTCACTGTTGTCTAATTCTTCAACTTCATCCACAATGTTGTCGTCAACTACTCGATCAAGAAAACGCTTAAGGCGAGCACAGCGGATGGTTTGCTTTAATGGTTTTCCCTCCAATGTTTTCTACCCTTGCCCAGGTCTTTTTGAATGGTTTCTCTAGTTTTCTAGTTTGCCTCCCATTCTGTGCCTATTCCTTGCATTGGACTTCAACACCTTGTCCCCCACCTTAAATATTGAATTTGTGTTGTGTTTTTTATCATAGTGTAGCTTCTGTCTGGTTTGTGCACAGAGAATATTCTGTGTAGCTTTGGCATGATATTGTTCCTGAAGATTGATAAGAGCATCAATATGTTTCAGATGCTCAGGTTCTGTAAGAATTTGTGGCAATGAGCTACCACCCACAACACACATGAACTGGGAGCTTAGCCTCCCAAAAATGCATTAGAAAAAAAGGGGTATAGCCAGTAGAAGCATGAATGGATGTCCTGTAAATAATCATATTTAATATTATTATGCAAATACAGAATGCTTCATACCTGTAATTTTCTCAATATGATCATCCCAGTCGTTTTGTTTTTCATTTACAACTTGAATCAGGGAACCTTTTAGTGTTTGGTTAAACCTCTCTGTCAATCTATTTGTCTGCGGATGATATGCACTAGCAACTCTGTGCTCAGTGCCTGTTAACTCAGAAGATGATTAACAACCCCTTACAATTGAAATAAATACAGCATAAAGCCTACAATTTATTTATACATAATAAAGCATGTATAACTTGACAAGAGAACAGCATAAAGCCTTGATATACATATCGCTGATCATGTGAATATAATGATGTATCAGTTACACAAATGTAAATATAAAATGAATAATGATAAATTTGGAACATTACTGCGCAAAGGGACCTTACATTTTTTAACAGATTACAAATTTAGTTTAGAACGTCATTTTCACATTAATTCTTAACCCAGCAACCCCTGATGGAGTGGATAACCCTCCCCCTCTCATGTAGTCCCTTTGAACCATGCAACCAGACAACCCTCCCACCCCCTACATGACCCTCATTTCATGTAATCCCCTCTGACCCATACGACTCCCTCCCCCTCAAGACCCTCATCTCTTGTAATCCCTCTGACCCATACAACCAGACAACCCTCTCCCTTCCACCCCCTCATGACTCTCATCTCATGTAATCCCTCTGACCCATACGACCAGACAAACCTCCCACCCACCCTCTCAAGACCCCTCATCTCATGTAATCCCTCTGACCCATGCGACCAGACAACCCTTCCCTCTCACCATGTAAGCATCTGGTGCACATCACATGTGTGTGTGAGGATGATGACAATGCCATATGTTTCAGAGCACTAAAGTGTTACATTTGATAATGTACGTGTGGACATACCTGATTACAAAACTCATTCCCTTGATCAGATATTGCTACATTAGGGCACCCGTGACGAAGAATGAGGTCATTACGAAACTCCTTTTGTTGGAGATGCACGTGCTTCTGGCCACATCTGTCACAACTATAACATACTTGTTACCATTTGTGGTTGTAGGAAGAGGCCCAATGAGGTCTATTCCTATCTGCTTCCAGCTACTGTTGGGAACTGGTATAGGGTGCAGCTCTTCAGCTGGATGATCAAACTTTCTTTTCGTCTTCTGACGTTGATCACAATGCTGCACCTGGCATACACAAAAATAATTTTTAAACAGACGAAATGCTGACAGTAATAGAAATGACAAGATAAATAACTTACCCAAATTCTCACATCCTTTGATAATCCTGGCCAGAAATACTTTTGTGAAATCTTTGCAAGCGTTCTATCGCGACCTTCATGGTTTCCCGCTAGTCTGATATGGCAACCATTAATTATCTGCTTCCTTGTCTTTGCGTCTTTTATATAAAGAAAGCGCATTCCCATTCTTTGAATCTGATCAGATTACTCTATACAGCTGCATGCCCATCTTGCACTCGATACTGCTTTGCTCTTTTGCGAATGGCACACTTATCTTGTTTAGTTGCATCCTGAGGGTACATGTAGCTTCCACGTGCAATGTAGTTATATCTTATCATCCTTTTCGTCTTCTGCCCTCTTTTCCATCGTCTCGCTACAATCACACTAATAATCAACTTTTGTCGCCTCAAACACGAGGGTACCGAAAATCCTAAAGGATGCCAAGAAAGTTGGAATGGGGGGTGCCAAGAATCCTAGGATATTTGGAACGGGGGTGCCAATTATTGGGGGTGCCGATTATCCCATGACACCGGTCGCAAATGAATAATTAATGAACCTCATTGGCTTATTCATTTGTAATTCAGTGGCGGTCAAAGGGGGGGGAGGGTCTAAGGGGTCTAAAGAAACCCTCGCCCCGACCAGCTATGAATAATTGACACGTTCCAATATGAAGCGTTCAAAGAGCTCTATGCTAAGTAGCAACTGCTGTGTTCCAACTAAAGCAAGGAAAAATGAGGTGGATTTGACTCAGTTTTTTGGTTTGAATCGGTAAGTACACTCTGCAGCAAGTTTCCTGTTATATTAATTTAAGGCGATCGTATACACAATAACAGGCTCCACGATACTTACAGAGGGCGCAGACGTGGCTCAGGCTAGCCGCTCAAACAAAACATCACCACTGACCATGGCTGAAAACAATTGTGTCAGTGTGCCGCACACTATGATATCAGAATCCTGCACAACACAGTCAGTTGTCAAAGTGGGCACACTGGGCGAAGCTAGCATGATGACAGGCAGTAATACCGTCACAGTAAGCGCATAACTACCAATCGAATCAGACGCTGTTGCAAACTACGAGATGCAGGAAGCTGAACAAATATCCTTACTTTCATTCCCTGAAAACAGTGCTGGTATTTCAACACAACAATGGTTGAAACCAGATGTGAAAACAAACATAATGATGATTTGCACCCTGCTATTTCGTGAGGAGATTTAGGAAGGGTAGTAAAACTAAAGACAGAATGTAACCTAACTGATAATGAAAAGGATTTGTCCTTCTTAAGAAGCACTTTATACCAGCTGCAAGCTACACATTTCCTTGCCATAGTATAAATGGGCAAAAGAGATGTTTTCAGCACTCATGGCTTAGCAAATATAATGGGTTAGTGTACTCTGAATCTCAAGATGGTGGTTATTGCAAGTTCTGTGTGTTGTTTGGGAAGTGTGAGTGTTCAGTGAATGAGTTTGGGGTCCTTGTTGTGAGACCAGTCACAAATTTCAAAAAGGCAAGCGAGAGGCTCAGTGAGCACTTTATTCATCAAACCCAGAAAGGAAAGAGATTTCACCAGTGTGTTGTAACAGATTTCTGTAATGGAATGTGAAGCACTAAGAATCAACAACCGAATAAATGCAGAGATGGCACAACATGTGAAGGAAAATCGATTAAAAATCAGATCAATTGTTGAAACAGTCATTTTCTGTTGACGCCAGGGTATTGCATTTAGAGGTCATCGAGATGATTGCCCTGATGTTCAGGATGATCCAAATGGTAACCATGGCAATTTTCTAACTCTTCTCAATTTTCGTATTCAGGCTGGAGATAGTTTGTTGGAGGAGCACTTGAAGAATAGTGCATCTAATGCACTCTACACCAGAAAAACTGTTCAGAATGAACTTATTGTGATTAGTGGAGACATCATTCGAAGCAAAATCCTTGCTAAAGTCCGGCAGGCTAAATATTTATTCATTATTGCAGATGAGGCTACTGATGTGGCTACTGATGTGGCTACTGATGTGGCTACTGATGAGCAGCTCTCAATTTGCATACGTTATGTTGAAGAAGGTGTGTCACAGGAAAAGTTCATTGCTTTTCATGAGTGTGTGTCAGGTGTTACGGGTGAAGCAATTTCAGAAAATATCATCTCAAACCTTGCTGTCTGGCAGCTACAGCCACACTTACTTCGCAGACAGGCTTATGATGGTGCTGGAGCAATGTCTGGATTATCTAAGTGTGTAGCAGCTCGAATCACTTCAAAATACCCAAAAACTTTATACACACATTGTGCTTCTCACTGTCTGAATCTCTGTGTGGTGAAATGTTGTAGTGCTAAAGAGATCAACAGTATGGATGCAGACTGCTGATTCTGTGTCGCGGTTCTTCGCCTAAAAGGCAACTTGCATTAGAAAAATGGATAGGAGAATTACTTCCTGAAGAAAAAAGCTCAAAGATTAAGCAGATGTGCAGAACACGTTGGGTTGAACGCCATGAAGCATTTGAAGTTTTCCAAGACCATTTTATGCCAATTTTATGTTGTATGGAAGAAATAGCATCAAGCCATGCATCAGAATGGAACAGAGAGTCACGGTCTGATGCAAATTCTTTCTTGCTTGCCATCTCTCAGTTCTCTTTTGTTGTTGCTTTAGTTTTAAGTCACAATGTCTTATCTTACACAAAAGGACTTAGTGTAAAGCTTCAAGGACGATATGTTGATGTAGTTCGTGCACATAATGATGTAGAGGCTGTAAAGTCAGCTATTAAAGAAGCTCAATCTAAAGTTGACAGGTTGCATGCAAAAATATGCCGTGAGGCTATAGCATTGGCTGAAAGTGTTGGAGTAACAGAGTCATGCCCTCGAATATCATCTGTGCAACTGCATCGTGCCAATCCCCCAGCAGATAATATAAGTGACTACTATAAACGAATCCTTACCATCCCTATGTTGGACCATCTCATCACAGAACTTGATATGCGGTTTGATAAAGAAACTATCAGTATCATAATTGAATGCATTCAGCTGATGCCATCCGAAATTGTAAATTCCAATACCACCATCTCTGAACCAGTTTTTCTAGCCTACTTAAGCTTTATGGTGATGATCTTCCATTCTCCAGAGGCTTAGACTCTGAAATGGACATGTGGAAGATAAAATGGACTAAAATGCCATCAGGAGCAAATGAGTTGGACACTCCAGAGAAGGTTCTAAGGCATACTGGTAAGGATTTGTATCCTAACATTCATGCTCTCCTTGTCATCATTACTACACTTCCTGTGACAAGTTGTGAATGTGAGAGATCTATCAGCCTTCTAAGGCATCTTAAAACTGCTTTACGAAGCACCATGGGGGAAGACAGGTTGAATAGTCTAGCTCTGCTCAAATGCCATAGAGAAGTGGATATCAACCCTGAAGAAGTAGTGGAAGAGTTTTCACATCGCCGCCCTCGTAGAATGCTACTAATGAATCCTTTTATTGATTAGAGTTGAACACTAGTTTATATGCAACTGTTGCCTTTTCTAATTTTTAGTTTCATGTTAACAAATCATATTACATAAAGTTGTTTTGATATCTCTGTCAAAAGCCGGTATGTGTATTTTCATGCTCCAGACCCCACTGGGGGAGCTTACAGCGCTCCCCCAGACCCCCTGGCTGTCACAGGAGGGGTCACGCCCCCTCCCGCACCCACCCCCACTTGTGACTATAGTTATTAGATCCCCCCTCCCGAAATCCTGGATCCGCCCCTGTAATTGTACAGGATAATAGCTGATTTCACTTCCTCGACTGTTTGAACGACGAAATAGCAATTTAGTTGTGCGAATTAGAGGGCCGGAGTGGGTCTGCGAACGTTGACGTTTGTGCATGCATAGGGTGCATGCATACCTATAACAACAAAATCCACAGTGCAATTTTCCCTGCATTAAAGGAACGCCTTTTTTTTTTTTTTTTTTTTTTTTTTTTGCAAGTATACTGCCTAAGCATAAACCGGGCGTGCATGGTCGACCGCTATGTTTTGGCAGTAAGTGGCCGGCATGGTCGAATAGGTTGGATAAGCATTCCTAACAAATAAACGCCACAGTGCAATTCTCCCTGCCGGCATGCATTGAAATAGATTAGGCAGTATGTGGAGCTGTAGGCTAGGTTGGATTTCAATGCCAGAGTTAGCAGTTCTAAAACAAAAGCCACGGCTCAATTTGCCTGCATTGAATTAAGGCTTTTCTGTTTTGCAAGAACTGCTTACACATAAACAGCGCGGGGGTGTTCAACCGCGCTATATATACCATTTAAGTTTATGCAGTATGTATAGGGTGGATTTCAATTACCAGGGTTAGCATTTCTAGCAACATAAGCCACGGTTCAATTCTGAAATAAGGTGATTTTTGCAATTATATGCATAAACAGGGTGGTCGACCACTATACCGCTTAAGTTTAGGCAATACGTAGAGCAGCTAGTATGGTCAAATAGATTGGATTTCAATTGCCAGGATTAGCATTTCTATAGCAACATAAGCCACTGCTCAATTCTCTTTCTTTTTTTTGTTGTTGTTGCAATTACTGTCTTAACATAAACAGGGCGGAAGTGTCTACCACTAACGTTTAAGTTTAGGCAGTACTAGTATCTAGAGCAGTATAGGTTCGAATAGGTTGGATAAGCACTCCTGACAACAATAGCCACAGCGCAATTTCGCCTGCATTAAAATACAACCTTTTTTTGCAAGTACTGTCTTAACATGAACAGGGTGGTCGACCACTTCACACCCTTGGAATAGATTCCCCCCCCCCCCCCCCCCCCCCCCCCTTGGAATAGATTATCCCCCCTTGGAATAGCCCCCCCCCCCCCCCCTTGGAATAGATTATCCACCCTTGGAATAGACTCACCCTTGGAATAGATTATCGGCCCCTCCCCCCCCCCCCCTAGTCTCTCGTGACAGTGACGTAATAAATGAGATATGACGTCTGTACGCTAATGCCACTTTTTCGTCAAAAGTAGGAATGCAATTATCGTTATAGTCACGCGCAAAGAATGCAATTATCACCACAAATTTGGTCGAAGGCTTGTCTGCTCAAAGCCACATGGCGACCACAACACCTTGTATCCTGTGCACAAAACAAACAGATTCTAAAAATTGGCGACCGATCCACAGTGAAGCGAATCGCGACGTGTTTATGACGTTAACGGCAATGGTCATCGAGATGTTCGGCAGTAAATCTGGGGATACGATTTTTCCAACTGGTCGTGTTCTCTGCAAGACTTGCCATAGTAGCTACTCTGGGTACACGCTTTGAGCTTATCGAACACGGTGGGAAGTAAGCAGTAACAAAGGGACTTTCCGCTTCCCGTAGGTAGGCACACAAACACGTCTCTGCCATTCACGAAGCTTGTGATTGCTGCGAGTTGATTTGGACGTAGCTCATTATATCCAAGTTCTTTCGTGGCTTTTGAAATCGCATTATCGATAGCAACCTTTGAATAGAGCGCCATTGTTTATGAGTTGTGAATTCCTGGCTAACCTAATTACGTTCGGTCACATGATATCTCAAATTTCATTGGTTCCGCCGGAATTCCTCCGCTCATACACGAAAAAGTGGCATTAGCGTACAGACGTAATATCTCATTTATTACGTCACTGTTACGAGAGACTACCCCCCCCTTGGACCTCCTCCCCCCTCCCGTGAATATTAGCAGGTATTTAACCTATAGCTCTACCGCACACATGGGTTAGTAATGGAGGCTGAAGAACTGATACGACAACATTGTGCGCTTCCTCGAGAGCAAAGACGACAAGCAAAGAACCTGGCCTCAGAGTGTGGGACAAGGAGGCAAAAGGGGCGTTCCAGAATACAACATTCGGGGGGATTAAATTTGGGGGGATAATCTATTTCGTGACACCGGTATTAACTAGAAGCTTGCGTATAAGGCTTTCGCAATTCAAGTTATTGCATTGCATGTGAAAGCTGGGTGCTACACTATCAGACTAATGATGCGTTTGTACGTCATCATATAGGCCACGCAGCTGTGCTGGCAGTTAGTAATGCTAAATGCACCACGATGCACTTTGTGGGGATGGAAAAATAAACATAGCACCCTGAGAATTAGCCGACAAGGCAATGGATACGTTTGATTAATAATTATTCATGAGATGGGGTGACATATCTCTAAATCTGCTGCATATAGCTTATGCAATGTCCAACGACAGTTGTCCTAGAGTCGGGGAGGCAAAATGGCTCATAACAGCATTCTCGATATTCCCAGCTGTAGCGTTCGTTTCCAACATCTTGACCATCGTGATGATCGTGAAGACTGCGGCTTACAAGGCGTTCAGACATCGCCTAATGCTCTACCTGGCCATTGCTGGTGTGATATGTACAATTGGTTACTGGCTTGAAGTACTTCCAGTGGACATCGAACAACCCGACGATAACCCTGTGTCTGTAAGGGAAGGATGGAGCGACGCTTGCAAATTTAGCGGATTATTCAACCAGTACGCAGGATGGGTCAGATCCCTC
Organism: Ephydatia muelleri; assembly: GCA_013339895.1. NCBI lineage: Eukaryota > Metazoa > Porifera > Demospongiae > Spongillida > Spongillidae > Ephydatia > Ephydatia muelleri. The sequence goes on along the minus strand of JABACO010000012.1, from coordinate 8,349,626 downwards.
ATTCTGTTTTGGATATGTCTGCATATCTTCGCAGTCGTGATATACCAGAACCAATTGAGCCGTCCCAAGCAGGAGGTGTTCGGAGGCCTGGTAGTGCTCCTCGTGCCCCTCCTGGTTAGTTGGGAGCCGTTTATCAAAGACTCCTACGGATTAACAGGTGTTAGCTGTTGGATAAAATATTCTTGCCAGGACGACACGAACAATTCGATGGACCATCTTATTATCGCATTGTGCGTCAGTTTGGTTCCAACATTCTTGTTGCAGTTATTTGACGTAGCCCTCATTTTGGCAGCCATTTTTGCGCTGTGTAGAAGTTCCAGACGAGGACTATTAAAGCACAAACACTGGCTGGCGATAAAGGAGATCCTTCCTCTCATCATGTTTCCCTTATTGTACATTATCATCGAATTCGTAAGGATCACTGTCTACTTGGCCGCTACCAAAGATGAAACACACTATGCACTGAGCGATGCGGTGTTCGTATGTCTGCTTCAAATAATTACAGTAACAATCCCGCTCTCGCTGATTTTGCAACCCGGGTTTTGTCACCAATGTACTACTAGGCGAAAGCAGCCGGGTAATCCTCTGGTCCTTTCCAAGACCAGCACCAGTGATCCGCACCGAGAAGAAAACGATGCTGATTACTGCAGCGATTTTGGGTTGAACGAAAATGAACCGGACGCAAGCATCCTTTTATCCAAGGAAGCGCACACATATTCCACCATGTTGCGTACCGCCACACATAGTTGAACCACTCGATACCATAGCTAATTGTACGTGTTAGCTTACTTCGTTACATTTAACATGTATATCTGTCACTGTGTATTCTTGTGCGATGTGTATAGAAAGAAGCCCGTTATATAAATTTTAATATTAACAATTGAGTATGAATTACAAGGTTCAATGTGTGGTAATGCTTCGTGCATTCTTCAGGCAACAGCGAGGTTGGATTTCTTGATGTGCAGTGTACTGATATGGGCCCGGTGCTCCGTGGAGCGGATAGCATGCAGCATCTGGCGCTGTGAACTGTCCTCGCATGCTGCTCAGATCAGTATTCTGAGGCAACAGTCCCTATAAAAATGCACTGTGACCTACTGCATGGAGAGCCATACTGTACAATGTGCAAGTACTAGCCATGTTGGTTTTGGCCTTCTGGGTGAACAGAAGGCTGAGCCGATTCACGCCATGCAAGTTTAATTAATTAACTTGGTTTGGCATTTGCTCCAATGAAAGACAAACTCAAGGTCACCAGTAAGATACATACAATTTCAGAGCGTACGTCCCTTGAATAAAATTAATATTCTCTACAGTTCTCTTCAGTTGCATCCACCACCTTACTGACTAGTGCATCTCACGTGACTGCAACAATGTCTATCATGCTCAATGGCCGCATTGACGCTTCTTTTACATGATGCAGATAGCACCAATACGTCATGCCCCTGTCACAGGAAATTCTGTCGCTAGGAACTGAATATTGTCGCGGCGACAATATATTTCCTAACGAAATTGCTTTAATTAAACGTAGCGACCATATTTCCTAAGGAAATTCTGTCGCTCCCAGGAAATTCTGTCGCGCATGCTCAATGTTCTATCGATTCCTCGTGTCTCTCACTTCTAAGCATGGAGCAGAGGGAATATGACACGTTGCTAGCATTTTGTTGCGATTCCAAATACCCACCCGAGTGTTCAAAGAACGAAAAGGATTGTATTCAGAGAAGCGCAATGAACTTCATAGTGAAGGAAGGTTTGTTATTTTATCGAGACATAAGGTTGTCACGAAGAAAGAAAGAATGAACGTTCTGGACGGCTGTCATAGTGCAGAGCTAGGTGGAGGACACTGTGGTCGAGACAAAACACTGATGAAGATATCTGAGCGATTCTACTGGCTTGGACTGGTTAATGACGTGAATATTGCAAAACATGTAAAAAGTGTCAGAAAGCTAATCGATAAGCCAGTATTCATGCCTTTGCAAATTGCAAACACATGGTCAAATTTTTATAACGAATGTACTAATATTGCAAATTTGACAAGTTTTCTGCGGAGCTGCATCCTATTCCAGTCAAGGATGAAGTGCGGCACACAATTGGTGTTGATTTGATTGGGCCTTTACCTGAGACACAGAAGGGAAACAAATACATCATGACAGTCTCCTGTCTGTTTTCCAAGTGGCCAGAGGCAACTGCTCTCCCTGATAAAACAGCAACAGGAGTGGCAGAGTTTCTTTTTTTTTTTTGTGCTTCACATGACATGGCTGTTGTAAGGTTAAAATTTCTGATCAAGGTCGAGAGTTTGTAAATCAAGTAAATGACAAAAGTACAATTATGTGTGGTGATGTAATTGCATTTTATTTCAGGTGAACGATGAACTTTGTCGTCTTTGTCGCATCCAATGTAATAATAATAATAATAATAATAATAATAATAATAATATTTCTCAATGCATTGTACAGATAATGCACTGAAGAGGCAAGTAATGGCATGTGTAAATGCACTTATATACTTCCTATTTAAATGGATACAGTTTACAAAAGGGAGATAGATCTACAGTTCTGAGGCAACACATGAAGGTGATGATATTCTTTGCAGATACAACATGTTGTGGTAAAGAATTCCAAATAGGAACAACCCGAGATGAAAAAAAGTATAGCCGAAAATCATGGCGAGGTATGGTGACCGACTGGAGCCTGTATGAATTCCCACGAGTGGAATGAACGTTTGAAATATGACAAGTGCATACCATCCACAAAGCAATGGGCTTGATGAAAGGTTCGATCAAACATTGCAACGACAGTTATTGAAGTTCATTGAATCCGAGCAAAACAGCTGGGATAATTTTTGGATGCAATACTCTTTTCATATCGAGTATCTTGCGAGGATTCTACCAAGCATTCACCCTTTTAACTTGTGTATGGTCATCAACCTCGTTTACCAATTGAGCTTCCGTATACAGGAAGAAAGATGGCTAAGTGGTTCCATTGCGATTGCTTGCGTGTATCTCCCGGCCTCATCAGGAGATCCATTATAGTACTGTTCCCCTGTATGTTCTAAAACAGTCTGAATGCATCACACAGCAAAAACAGATTGATGCATATCACTAAAAATCAATAATAGGGCACTCGTTTTTTGAAAAACGAGTGCCCTATTATTGATTTCTAGCACTGCGTGACATAGTATCGTATGCAGTAATATGCAGAGTTTGCCCACGCCATGGTATGCAGATACATATCCAGACATGCACGTGTGCGGACCGATATACATACTCGTACCTAGATATGTCAATGTCCAGTGCAGTGTGCAGATGGGTATTGTTGGAGCCAAGTATCGGGTGCGTACCGCACCCATATCGCGAGCGGCACTTTAGCCCGTAAATTACGATAGTGCGCAATAAATAGGAATATAGGCCGTTTTTACCACACCCATGAAAACGCATATGAGTGTGGCTACTATAATTACCTCGACCGAGTCGCGTACTATTTCGAACTCACAGGTAAGTTATTGGATCCCTATAATCATTGTAAACTTCTGATACCTACATCTGTGACTATTTCTAGCGGGGTGTAGCCTGTAGGCCTATTTGAGAAATTAATTTTGATATCATTATCTGCGCATGCTCGGTTTTAAGTTTTGCACATGTTGGTCATTAATGGAGGTGACGACGCACGATCGAGCAAAGGAAACAAAAATAGGCAACTTGGTTGAGTACCCAACGAAATAGGAGGAAAGGAAAGTTGGACTACTGGGCTATCTGTGGAGACAGTACTAATGGAGCCCGTTCCCAACGTAAGAGAAATTGGATTGTTGATTGTGATCACTATATAGCTGACGAATCAGTGAGGTGCATGCACTGTGCAAGATAAAGAGTTCCAAGAGTTTCGGACAACGCGGGTGACAGGCGGAGGTTATAAAGGCATACCGAACGGACTTAAGCAGTCTAGGCCTTGTAAGTTGTGCGTGTTTACACTGTACACTATACGGTGTTGCTTATGTCAAACCAGGACAAGTGTGTGATTCAGTAGATGCAGTGAGGCGGCGTTTCAAGTTGTCACAAAGGTTTACATCTTACGTCATGTTTGTTCTCTTAAGCACAGTGCCGACCAATAGAACGCCATTACGAAGAGCATAGTACGTTGTATGTGTGCATGTGGATTACTCAGTAGGCATGCTATGTCTGACCACAGCTCTTGAGCCGACGCCAGGGTGTACTACGGCCAAATGAAAACGTTTCGCTGCATGGCCAACCAAGGGGATGACGACGATAGCATTTGAAGCATAAGCTAGCTACCACCGCGGTCAGAGAGTAAGTAAATGCTGAGTTCTTTGTGCATAACCTCTGTAATATTTTAGCGTGTGCTTGTAAGGAAACCATCGACAAGCGCCGCGAGAGTAGTAGAGGCTCGTGCTCGCCTTCCAAGAGGCCTCTGCTAGGCGGAGAGTGCCCTTCTAACTACATCAGGAAAATGTGATGGAGACTTTGATCGCCAGCTTGGAACTATACCTGTTTATTTTTTGACCAAGTTGTATTTCAGCTGTAATTTGATTAAAGTTTGCCGTTAAATTCTGACTGGCGTGGTTCAGGGTTTAAGCATTAGCCTTCAAGTATGCAGAACAGAAAATGGATTTCGAATACATGACGTGTACAGAGTCTGCACGCGTTCATCTGAAGTATGCAGACAGGTGATGACGAATATACTGAATCCATATGCAGACCGCGATATCATACGTATAAGCGAAGTGTTCGTTCTGAGACGTATACAGGCGCCGCATTCGTGACGTATGAAAAACTGCCCACGTGTCGAGTGCAGACGAGTATCGATTAGTATAGGTGCAATATACAAGGCTGCATACGGTATACTGTCGCGCAGTGTAGTGACATGCATCAATCTGTTTTTGCTGTGCAGGAGCATGTGTGAATTCTAGCTCAATCATGTCACAATTTGCGACACAATATGCATGCTTTATGTGCGCGACAGAATTTCCTGGGAGTGACAGAATTTCCTTAGGAAATATGGTCGCTACGTTTAATTAAAGCGACACAATTTCCTTAGGAAATATTGTCGCCGCGACAATATTTTCGACAGAATTTCCTGTGACACCGCAACAGTTGCACCATTCTACAGGCAGGCTTTAATGAGTGCACATTCCGGACGTGAAGACATATAACAACATGGACCATGCATGGTACCAGCCAAGTAACTTACTCTATTAGACTGGTGGCACACACGAACGTATTGCATGGGAGCTGTATTGGTTGCCGCAATACACCAAAGCAAATAGGACATTGCAGCTCCTCAATGGCACATAGCAGCTGTGCATGTGGCATAGCTAGTATTAGCATTACTGATTTTATGTGCTCCACAATTTCGATGGAGTACTCCCCATACCAGACTTTCCTGTTCTTTCCTGTCCGCAGTGTATAAAATGACTTATGACCATTACAGCCCCTATATAAAATATACAAGCTGATAAGCAAGCCATGAATAATTACAGGCATCTCTCCATGGAATGGCTAAACCAGTCATATGGCTAGACAGAACACTTGGAAGGTGTCTACCTTTGAGCAGCATAAATCCTGAGGGGTGGATCTCAGGGCTATCCTTCTTTGTATGAAAGGCTTGCAAAATCTTCTCCGTGTAGGAGGTGCATTGGTGTGTGCATAGATTGTGATTATTTGATCTTTGTTTGTTTGTGATGTACGAAAAGCTTGCACACACAAACTCTATACAAAAGGTCTTCCAGGATACAGGTACCGTGAGCAGTGTGTATAAATATTCATCGTAAACCATCGGTTTTGTTCACTGATAGAAAGCATGTAGTAAATGGTCGAATTCATATTATCGCTTCCCAGGCTTAGCTTGTTAGTCCAGAACAAATAGTAGCCACTTTTATAAGTGCGATTTCGTACAATACGAACGCAAAGACGATACAATTTCCCGCCATGAGACTGCCATTAAATGCGCGAGCACTGGTTCGAAGTTAGAATCGTTGTGTTAATATGCGTCATAGATGTTGTGCGAAGTAGAGTGTGTGCTTAACTTATTTCAACTATAACACCCTGTATCCCGACAAAAAGTAGCGAATAAACTGTCTCCGATGTTAGGTGTTTGTTAATGAGCTTTGAGTCCACCATGAATTGGAAATACCGCGTAATTCCAATCATATAATCTAATTTTAAAACCTAATGTCACGACCGAAACAGCCGCGACCCTCCAGCTACATGATGATAATTGACATATCTCCGTACCGACGCGCACTATATATCTGGTACGGGTGATGATTTGCTATCGTACTGAACGATAGCGTTTTATGCTACTAGTAGGTCATCAGACGAATTTAACATAAGTGGCTTAAGTATCAAACTAAACATAGCGCCATTTTATCCACAATGGCCTGGGCACCAGAACTTCAAGGATTGCACGCGTTGATTGGTGTTCGTTTCCAATCCCTCTACGTACTTTACTATCTATGATCGTATATATATGTAAGGCAACGCTCAGAATTACAGATCAATCATCAAATATATAAGCATAGACTATGCCTTCGTCATAATCCGGTACAAAGAATTCGGTCCATCCATTTGGACCTATCCCCTCTCCGATCCCCACCGTACCGACCACACCATTGACGGCTAGCACCTCCGTACGGTTGTAACTGAACTCCTCGCTTGTCGGCTGAAGAAGGTAAGCTCTCTGTGACCCGTCTCCTGCAATGAGGATGTACGGCTTTCCAGTGTAGTTAGCGTTGGGTCTGAAGGCGTACACAAACCCAGGGGACGCTTGGTTGGATCCTTTCTCGGTCACGGGAAAGTCGGTGGCGATTTGATGGCGCGTATAGGTACCACCCAGAACGTCTTGCGGGATTTCGTACCCATACACTGAGCCGCCTGCATCTCCTTCGTGGTTTGAAACGAGCAGGTCTTCTGTACCATCCGCGTTCAAATCGACAACCGACACGCAATCGGCGGGGCCAATTGTCACATCAATATCGCGTGATCCGATCACGGTGGAGTTGGTGGAACTAATCGTTAGGACAGAGAGCTTTTGAGAAAAGAACTCAGCGGCAAATACCTCGAACACGTTATCCGCGGGATCCAGATCTGCTACCGTAAAGATTACGTCGGGCCCGTCTGCGAGCACGTGCTCCTCCCAAGGGACATTCTTAAGCGGATCCGTCTGTGGCTGCTCCAACCATAGGAGCTGTCCACCTGCGCTTCCGATGATGGGCTTGGTGGCACGTGCCGTGATGAGATCGAGCTTCCCGTCCCCATTCATGTCCCGCCATCGGGTCATGTGGTAAAACCAAGATGTTTTGGGCGTGGTCAGCTCGATACGATTGACCGCGTGAAGAGGACCTGTGCAGTTTGATTCCAGTAGGTAGACGCCTCCAGTGGACTTGAGAGGTACCAAGAATCCGTCGCACACTACGAGGTAGTCTCCCAGCTCGTCTGGCGCACGTGCCACCTCGTTAGGCCACAGGAAGCCATCAGACACGACAATGGGCTCTGCCTTGGAGAAGTCGGGATACAGCGCGGTGAGATTCTGGACGGCTGAGATCCTTCCGGAGGACAGCGGAGAAAATTCGGTGATCCACAGTGTCGGAGTGGCGCCCTCCTTGCACGTGAGAACCTCCACGAAGGACGGGTGAGGGACGTCGAACTTACCCAGAGGGCGATACGTGTACGTCGCCACCTCTGGAAGCCACCAAAGCGTCAGTGTTACCGCAAGAAATCTGATGGCAGCCATAGCCTGACACCTGCGCAGGCACGTGAATTTGTAAATTATATAATGATGCGTAACGTGTGTAATCCTCTGGCAATATTTGCTTGGCGCTTTAAATATAAATCCTACCTAGGGGTCTTAACTTGTGATGTCCACTCTGAACTATATACTGTGTGATGCGTACATGTGCACGTGGAGAGCATTCAAATTTTTAAGACAGTCAGTAACGTCGATACACATGCATGCATCCCACATATACATGTAGAGTGTTTGCAATGCAATTACTACGTCATACTGAAATTAAATTATACTGGTGAAAACAAATAAAACGTTACACTATTTAACGAGCTCCGTATATAAATCATGTTTAGTTTGTATGGTTAATAATTTTGATAACTGTTAATAAATGGCGGCTACATCATTGAACGCGGGGAAATTAATGGTTTACGTACCCCATAAGCAAAGACCTGATAACCGATGTCCTGGCCCGCTAAGTACATAAATCGCATCAACACCTAAAAGCTGTGACAAACACCGCGGACCTTTATTGTAAGAGGCATCTAGATCTAGAAATCTGTCAGTATTATACAAACAACTCAGAGAGTGCCCGCTCAATGTAATAATGCATATGGCCATGAAAAGCTCATCCGACCTCGTACACCGCGCGTATGTATGCGTACGAGGACTGTGTTGTCCTATATGTAACTGTCATAACTTGGTCCACTTTAGTAACTATCAGTGTACAGTAAACAGTCCTATTATCCTGTTAGTGGAACAGTTAAACTCAGTTCTCGTACAACGAATAATTGCTACCATCTTCACATGGCGACTGCAGGGGTATCTGGTCAATTCGTCGACACAGTTTGCTTCTCACGCTCGATCGCACGAGCAGCGACAACGGAAGGATAACGGAGCAACTCTGGAGCAAGACCACAGTGACGATGCCGAATGGCCGGAGCTTAGTCCCAACAGAGAGATCTATCAGCCTCGCCAGCCACACCAGCGAATGAACGAGCGGGTACGGCACCAACGGCATAATGTCCCTTATCACCAACCAGTGATGTTGCTTGAGAAACCTCTTCGCCACTTTCCTCACCAAAGACGAAACGGCAACCAGTATGAGCAGCAGGCTAGACAAGGTCAGCACAACCTGCGGCACGACCACGATGGCTAGCGCGTACGCCAATGCGAGCTTCGAGTCTCCATCGCAGGTGGTGTCCTTTATCCAACACCTCGTGCCGGATATCCCGTACGAGTCCGTAACGAACGGTTCCCACGACAGGACGAAGGGAGTGACGACCACGACTAGAACTCCGGAAACCTCGTTTTTTAATTGCCCCGACAGTTGCCTCTGAAACATGACGACAATAAAGATATAGACGGATATCCAAAGCATCATTAGGGTTTTGACAAACCCAGCGTACTGCACGATAAAACCGCCGAACGCGCACATCCCGGCCCAACCGGGTCTCACCGATGCTGGGCTATCGTCCGGTTGGGCAACGTCCAATGGGATAACTTGAAGCAGAAACGACGATGCACTAAAAATGCCCGAGATGGCTAGATAAAGCGTTAGACGGTGCACGAATCGACGATGGGCCCGAGTCTTGAGAATCAGGATAACCGCGGTTGCGTAGAATATAGAAGCGGCGGTTGCAAATGTCGAATATATTATCAAAGTGTTCTTCGCGTCCCCAACAGTGGTGCAATTCGACACATCCATTGAATAGACAAATGACTATAAACAAGGCCTCCACTAAAGTACACAGTGTACTAATGTCGATGGCGCAGAATTGTAAACTATATAAATGGGTTCATTAGGGTAGCATAGCGGTATGTCAGTAATAGAACTCAACTAAGAAAACGAGAACACATGCATGTTCTGAGCAACCAATTAATGTATAATTAACGCTCGCAGCGTCAGTATAGCTGTGTCATTTCATACGCATGCAACGCGTTATCTCGAGCCATTATTTAGTCAGTTGCTTTTGCAAGCTGGCCCAAAAAAGACGTAACCAAACTGATGCAGTTACAAAAATAAAAAGAAGTTTGGTCGTATATTAATTACTGTACTGTGACATTTTAATAAAGCTATAAGTTCACGCCAGCCCTAGTGTGTCATGGGACGAATAGTCGCTGGCAGCTGTAGCCTGCAGCTGTTCTTTTTCACCATCTCTCTTGTTCATTGCTGACCAGCAGCAGCGGCACGCGAGCTTGTCTCGGACGCTGGAGCGCACAATGAGGGACAACGGAAGCACGAGGGAGCTGGCTTGAATCAGCGCCACCGTAATTTCTCCGAGCACGCTCGAGTTGTTCATAGCCGCCAAACCGAGCATTCTGACGAACCAGACAGACGAGTATAGCAGCGGGTAAGGGGCCAAGGGAAGGATGTCTTTGATCGCCAACCAGTGCTGGCGTTGATGGATCTTCTTCCGCACCCTGTTCGCCAGGGTAAACAGCGCCAGCATCATCAGCAGAAATCCGGAGAACGTGAGCAAGATGTGCGGGACGACGACGATCGTGATGGTGTAGATATAGGCGGTTGTCGAGTTCTCGTTGCAGGTGGTGTCCTTTATCCAACAGCGGGTCCCCGAAATGCCGTACGATTGCGACGGGGTGACGAAGGGCTCCCACGTGAACAATACCGGAACGAGCACCATCAACACCACTCCGATTACCTCGAGGTTCCGCTGGCGGAGCCTCTGGCTGCGGAGGACGACGACCACGAAGACGTACAGACATATCCAGAATATCCCCATCGACTGGACGAATCCAGCGTACTGGACGATCATGCCGCCGAACGTGCACGCCCCCTCCCAGCCCTTTCGCACCGACACGGGGTTCGTGTCGGGCTGGTCGATGTCGACGGGGATCACTTGAAAGAGGAAGGCGATGGCGCGGAACAGCCCGCTGAGGCCGATGTAGAGGGTGAGGCGGTGAACGAACTGTCGGTAGGCTTGCGTCTTGACGATGAGGAGCACGGATCCGAGGTAGCATAAGGTTGCTATCGTTGAAAAGGCCACGAACACGGCCACCGTATCCTTTGCCATGGCAACGCTGATGTTGCAGGTAGTGCTGTTACCCAGCCGCACCTCCATCCCTGGTCTCAGTGAGGGTTTAGAAGGGGTCGGGTAGAATCGGGACAATCACGATATATGTATAGCCAGCCACCTATAAATGTATGTAGTCGGCAATAGATAGCACACACAACAACAACAACAACAACAAAAGGCACGCCCCTTTTCATAAATGCCACGTGAGGTTTTAGTAGTGCAAATAAGGGAAGACTGTATATAGAATTAACCTTGCGGCGAGATCAGAACACATGCATGCATGTTCGGTTGTACGCACTCTTGCATACATGCATGTATATCCCTGAAGACTTTGCCTGTTCACTGAGTATCGATGCATGCTTGTGGAACACCCGACCGCTGAGAACATATATGGTTAATACAATGAGGCGCTGCATGCGTGTCATCAGATCGGTTCATTCTAGAATCAGCACCTATAAACTTTACCAAAACTCGGCAGTATATTCTCAACTACACATGTACTACATGCACAGTGTATACATATACATACATACATACATACATACATACACACACACACACGCACGCACGCACGCACGCACGCACGCACGCACGCACATACATACATACATACATACATACATACATACATACATACATACATACATACATACATACATTCGTATTTCCATCGTAACTGCATGTACAGGTACAAGTGCAGACACGTTAGGGAGGACAAAGGCACACGTAAAGTTCATGCAGCATCAAGTTTATTTTCATCAGCAAAATAGCGCTTCGCTATAGCTTCACGAGCTAATCGCATTCGTGGCGAGTGTCCGGTCGAAACGTCATCCTCTGCCACGTTCTTACGAAAGCATGTCTTCCTCGCTCTTTGTTCAGCTATTACCGCTCGAGTTGTCAGGTAGATGATGGCAGTCGGTCTCCATTTAGAGCGCACCTTCACGGTATCTTCAGCCTTCTCCAGGTTTGAGCCGCAAAAGGATGGTAGGTATCGTTCTGGTGGCCAGCCGTAACGATACTCAGATACGGTGGTACTGAGTAATGGAGCGGGTGGAACTGAGAAAACTCAGTTCCAAAAGGCCGCCCATTAACGGATGTATACATACATACATACATACATACATGCATACATACATACATGCATACATACATACATGCATACATACATACATGCATACATACATACATACATGCATACATACATACATACATGCATGCATGCATGCATGCATGCATGCATACATACATACATACATACATACATACATACATACATACATACATACATACATACATACATACATACATACATACATACATACATACATACATTCATACGATCTACCAGTGCGATGCATGCTGTACATCTATAGCCCATGCATGCATGCCGCAAATATGTGTTTCTAGTATGTCTCGCTTCATTGATTAATGTTTAATATTAGGGTTACGTTGCTATGCCAATCCGTGCTCATGCATACAAAATGCACGACATGAAAATCATCCAGCGTGCTACCTACGAAACCATTGAAATATTGAACACGTGCGTACCATCCGTTGCACATACGATCGCGTCATGCCAGCTCGGAAAGTTCGAACAGTATATCGGTTTTCGTGGCGAATGCATATACTGGCATGACACCAATGCAATGCAATGCAGTATTCACCCACTGCAACCGTTCCAGTGTGAATACATTTATAACAGACAAGTTTCCATTCAGCTACACTCACTGTACACGTGCAGAAGATTTAAGTCGGCATGCAAGGGCTCTCATTATTATCATTATAGCTTCAAACAAGTTTTGTGTACACGTATACCGCGCATATACAATCATTCGTAGCCATGAACTGCTCAACCGTCGGACAGGCCAAGCTATACCTCAAAGTGTACTCCACTTTCGCGACCCTGGCTTTGGTCGCGTACGTCATCTCCGTGGCCCTGATCGTACAATCTCGCGCCTATAGGCAGTTCATTCATCGCCTCACCCTCTACCTGGCCGTGGTGGGGCTTCTCCGCACCTTGCACGTGTGGCTCGAGATCGCGCCCGTCGACCTCACGTCACCGGACAATAGCTCTGTGACCATCAGGAGAGGGTGGAGCTCGGTGTGCGTTGTCAGCGCTATGGTCGTCCAGTACGTAGGGTTTGCCCAGACCCTCGTCGTCATCTGGATATGTTTCTACATTTTCATGCTTGTGGTCTACCAGAGGCAGCTGAAACAACGCAAGCACGAGGCGGCCGGCATCGCAACAGCCGTCCTCGTTCCGCTGATCTTCGTCTGGGAGCCGCTCGTCACCGATTCGTATGGGCTGTCGGGCACGAGATGCTGGATCAAGGACAAGTGCCATGACCGCGATTCCGACGTCTCTTTCGCCCTCGGTTTGGCGATCCACACCGTGCCGTACTTTCTGATGTCTCTTCTGGGGGTCGTCTTCCTTGGAGTTTCGATAGCCTGGCTGGTCCGGAAGATTTCACAGACGTTTCTTCGGCACCAGCATTGGTTGGCTGTAAAGGAGATACTGCCGCTGATCTTCTTTCCGCTCTTCTACTCGCTGTTATACCTCGGCAGGGCAATAGCGGAGGGGATCTACAGAACGAAGGGAACGTACGACGCGAGCCTGGATGGGGTCGTCGTCGTATCGTTGGTTCACGCATGCGCACTCACCGTCCCTTTGTCTCTCGTCTCCCAGTCGGGCGTGCGGGTCAAGCTATGCGTCGGCTGCAGGCGACAGAAAGGGGAGAAGCGTCTCCTTAGTGACCATAGCAAGCCTTCCTCCGATAGAAGCACAGCATTGGAAGACGTCGGACAGGAGTTTAAGCTTGACGGCTCTGCCATGTACTATACACTATAGCCTTATATGTGCATTTTTAGGCCCGAGTTCTCTCCCCTCCTTTCTTCATTTTCTCTCCTTCCTCCCTCCGTCTCCCTTCCTTTTCGTATATAAATGGGTTCATTAGGGTAGCATAGCGGTATGTCAGTAATAGAACTCAACTAAGAAAACGAGAACACATGCATGTTCTGAGCAACCAATTAATGTATAATTAACGCTCGCAGCGTCAGTACAGTATAGCTGTGTCATTTCATACGCATGCAACGCGTTATCTCGAGCCATTATTTAGTCATGCAGTTGCTTTTGCAAGCTGGCCCAAAAAAGACGTAACCAAACTGATGCAGTTACAAAAATAAAAAGAAGTTTGGTCGTATATTAATTACTGTACTGTGACATTTAATAAAGCTATAAGTTCACGCCAGCCCTAGTGTGTCATGGGACGAATAGTCGCTGGCAGCTGTAGCCTGCAGCTGTTCTTTTTCACCATCTCTCTTGTTCATTGCTGACCAGCAGCAGCGGCACGCGAGCTTGTCTCGGACGCTGGAGCGCACAATGAGGGACAACGGAAGCACGAGGGAGCTGGCTTGAATCAGCGCCACCGTAATTTCTCCGAGCACGCTCGAGTTGTTCATAGCCGCCAAACCTAGCATTCTGACGAACCAGACAAGCGAGTATAGCAGCGGGTAAGGGGCCAAGGGAAGGATGTCTTTGATCGCCAACCAGTGCTGGCGTTGATGGATCTTCTTCCGCACCCTGTTCGCCAGGGTAAACAGCGCCAGCATCATCAGCAGAAATCCGGAGAACGTGAGCAAGATGTGCGGGACGACGACGATCGTGATGGTGTAGATATATACATACATACATACATACACACACACACACGCACGCACGCACGCACGCACGCACGCACGCACGCACGCACGCACGTACTTACGTACGTACATACATACATACATACATACATACATACATACATACATACATACATACATACATACATACATACATACATACATACATACATACATACATACATACATACATACATACATACATACATACATACATACATACATACATACATACATACATACATACATACATACATACATACATACAATACATACATACATACGATCTACCGGTGCGATGCATGCTGTACATCTATAGCCCATGCATGCATGCCGCAAATATGTGTTTCTAGTATGTCTCGCTTCATTGATTAATGTTTAATATTAGGGTTACGTTGCTATGCCAATCCGTGCTCATGCATACAAAATGCACGACATGAAAATCATCCAGCGTGCTACCTACGAAACCATTGAAATATTGAACACGTGCGTACCATCCGTTGCACATACGATCGCGTCATGCCAGCTCGGAAAGTTCGAACAGTATATCGGTTTTCGTGGCGAATGCATATACTGGCATGACACCAATGCAATGCAATGCAGTATTCACCCACTGCAACCGTTCCAGTGTGAATACATTTATAACAGACAAGTTTCCATTCAGCTACACTCACTGTACACGTGCAGAAGATTTAAGTCGGCATGCAAGGGCTCTCATTATTATCATTATAGCTTCAAACAAGTTTTGTGTACACGTATACCGCGCATATACAATCATTCGTAGCCATGAACTGCTCAACCGTCGGACAGGCCAAGCTATACCTCAAAGTGTACTCCACTTTCGCGACCCTGGCTTTGGTCGCGTACGTCATCTCCGTGGCCCTGATCGTACAATCTCGCGCCTATAGGCAGTTCATTCATCGCCTCACCCTCTACCTGGCCGTGGTGGGGCTTCTCCGCACCTTGCACTTGTGGCTCGAGATCGCGCCCGTCGACCTCACGTCACCGGACAATAGCTCTGTGACCATCAGGAGAGGGTGGAGCTCGGTGTGCGTTGTCAGCGCTATGGTCGTCCAGTACGTAGGGTTTGCCCAGACCCTCGTCGTCATCTGGATATGTTTCTACATTTTCATGCTTGTGGTCTACCAGAGGCAGCTGAAACAACGCAAGCACGAGGCGGCCGGCATCGCAACAGCCGTCCTCGTTCCGCTGATCTTCGTCTGGGAGCCGCTCGTCACCGATTCGTATGGGCTGTCGGGCACGAGATGCTGGATCAAGGACAAGTGCCATGACCGCGATTCCGATGTCTCTTTCGCCCTCGGTTTAGCGATCCACACCGTGCCGTACTTTCTGATGTCTCTTCTGGGGGTCGTCTTCCTTGGAGTTTCGATAGCCTGGCTGGTCCGGAAGATTTCACAGACGTTTCTTCGGCACCAGCATTGGTTGGCTGTAAAGGAGATACTGCCGCTGATCTTCTTTCCGCTCTTCTACTCGCTGTTATACCTCGGCAGGGCAATAGCGGAGGGGATCTACAGAACGAAGGGAACGTACGACGCGAGCCTGGATGGGGTCGTCGTCGTATCGTTGGTTCACGCATGCGCACTCACCGTCCCTTTGTCTCTCGTCTCCCAGTCGGGCGTGCGGGTCAAGCTATGCGTCGGCTGCAGGCGACAGAAAGGGGAGAAGCGTCTCCTCAGTGACCATAGCAAGCCTTCCTCCGATAGAAGCACAGCATTGGAAGACGTCGGACAGGAGTTTAAGCTTGACGCCTCTGCCATGTACTATACACTATAGCCTTATATGTGCATTTTTAGGTCCGAGTTCTCTCCCCTCCTTTCTTCATTTTCTCTAGCTAGCTAGCTCCTTCCTCCCTCCGTCTCCCTTCCTTTTCGTACATAGACACGCACAATTACGAAATTCAATCTATATACTATATACGGTATATTGCATGTGCATGCATGCATGAGTTGACCACCGAGTCATCATTTTTATTCCTTATTTGTTGTTGATAACGAGTTTTTAAGTTCATGACACACAGAGTGGGTAAAATTAATTCATGCAGTGTTCAACTTGCCTATGCTTGTCAGTGACATGTCAATATACGTGTATTTATTGATTAGTATGCAAACTGTACTTATAGAAACTAGCCCTAAATACTGGATCGGTTAATGAATCTAGTCAACGAAGGTACAAACATACACAGCACCTGACAAGGAACCGAACCTTTGGCCTAACGACTGCTTGCCTATGCAATGATACAAATAGAATACATAAATTGAATATGCCCTTTGCCTACTAGCGTATGATTTTTCAGTCCATTTCGAATGCCTCATGATACAATATAAACGTGAGCCCTGCACATGGTTGTAGCTGATGATTGCTAAATGCAGGCTAACTGATTTCGCATGTCAGCATTTATTCTGACATTCTTTTATTTTGCATCTATAGATATTCTCTATCATACGTTTTCAAAGAGAACAGTTTTGAACTGATTTCCTTGGTGACCTCTTGTCTTTCACATCGATTCTTACAGTACGTGTGATTTTCTGCCGCTTGAAGCCATACCTTCCTTGGAATATACAATATATCGAAACTTCGCTACCTTTTAGAAAAATGACATGTCCAGCAATTGCGGACTTGAATAATTGAATACCGCGTCATAAGTCTATAGAGAAATGTCTTCCAACGCGCACCGTTCTTAAACGTAACATAAATGTTAAGTCTACCAAGTGGATTATGATACAGCTGAAGATAGCCGATCGTTTTTGTGTTCTGGTCTCCGTTAAAATCTGGTCACTGCTATTTCCCTACACCATTTTGTGTTCGCTGCATACCTTTGTACAAGGAACAAGCAATTGTTATGTTTCTTCAATTTCTTTCCAATCACGCAGACCGAAAGTTCAAGTCTACCAAGTTGTTTATAAAACCTAAACCACCGAGACATTTTTAGGCACAATTAAATAATTTTGCCCCCTACGCTACAATTTCCCTCGGTAACTTTGTGGACCCCACTGTAAAATGTGGGACAAATATATGATGTAATTGATTGCATACGTCACGGTTGCATGGCGGTACATGTAGTAATAGGCTGTGTGCTTGGAGTGGACGTACATGCACCAAGCACCATCAGGAATGAAAGTAGGGCGTACGAGGCGCGCGTGCGAACATGCACACTCTGGACTGTACTTGTATTAGCTGCGATCAGACCGACATGCATGACAGCTAGCCTCTGTAAAGCGACATCACGTTGCAACTTGTGTACAAGCGTACAAATGACGCAGTTCTCGGCTAGCGCTGTATCCTGGATTCATAATACCGTCGAGTCACATGCACTAGCTAGGCCAAGGCCCCCACCCAATCTAAGTTCATCCAAATCGATCAATAAGTTATGAACACCTATCAAAGCACTTTTAACACATTAGTCATTCTTAGATTGGTGCTTTAAATTTTGAAGAAAAGTTGCCACCTTTGCACGTGCCGCTTGCTCGATTTCAGTTTTGCGCATATGCAATCCTGCAAGGATGGCTCACCCAGGAGTTGTACCCTATGTATATCCGCTTATTCATCCAGTCACCTATTTCGACCTAAGTCGCGAGCTCATGGATCATGCGTCGACGATACAATGGTGTCAGACAATGAAGCTTGTATCAGCAAGTAAACTCTGTAGCTGTGGAAGAGAATGCGAATGGAAAACAGACACAATAATCCTGAGGGAATGGGTTGGAGATGTCCATGCAAAGGATGCAGAAAAGAAGTGACGCTAAGAAAAAGAACATTTTTTGAAGGTATAAGATGTTGATCAAATCAAGTGTTAAAAAAAAACATTGAGATTATATTCAGGCAGTAAATTGGAAATTCAAATAATTCTACAGTTATTTACACCTCTGCATGGTCTACCAAGACGCCAGTAAGTAAAGCACAAGACGAGCTACAGGTTAGTAAACAATATCCAAAAAATTATACAATATGTTCAACCGTCCCCGAATATAACAAATTGGATCTGCTACGGCAATCGATTGGTACAACTTCGTACGGGACATCTGTATCCAATACTTCATCGATCACCCAGCAGTTATTGGTGGTCCAGGTGTCGAGGTCGAATTAACAGGGGGTAAGCAGTGGATGGCCATTGGGTGTTTGGGGGCATGGAGAGAGGCAGCGGAGACAAAAAAATTTTGGTAGAAGTTGCTCATCGGGATGCAGCTACATTGCTCCCAATTATCGCAAATCACGTAAAGCCAGGGAGTATTGTATACTCTGATGAATGGAGTGCCTACAATCAACACTGTACAGTGAACTACTGTACACTGTACAGTGAACCACAGCACTCGCTGTATTTTGTTGATCCCGCCACTGGTGCACACACGCAAGGTGTAGAAGGCATGTGGAGTGCATGTAAGCGGATGAAAAGACAATGCTTATCGACACCTATCTTCCAGAATTCATGTGGCGCCGAAAATTTGGTGGGCCGGTTGATCCTTAACCAGGCCAAGTAAAGTTCGCTAGGTTTGGGTCGAGCTAGTCAGGTCGAGGAGGTGACATGCGCAGTAATTAAAATTTTAGCCGATGGAACGGTGTGAAGTCGACATAACCAAGCTGCGTGTTGTTTTATGCGGCATACTTTTGCCGTATGAACCATTCCTTTGTAAAGGATTCGGTAAGATGATTCGCAGTCGAGCTAGCCAGTGCATGGGTGTGGTTCTATAAACCATGAAGAGGTCACTTTACAATTTCCGTACCGTTCGCGCTCGAGTTCCAGCTAGCTCCGGTCTTAGCCTACGGTAACCCGGCCGGGTACACCTGCAATGACCACTAGTAATGATAGAAGTGCGTTAATTCGATTGTTTTTAATTTATTCTAATGGCAGCCGGGTTTGGATAGAGATGCGTTATATGTATTACCATATATAATAGAGTAGCGTATCGTTTATTTTTAGCAGGCACACACGTATGTTGACATTGATGGACTGCTTTCCTGCGGATGATAGTAATGACGGATGATGATGACACAGTTAACATGGATGATGGTACGTATAATATATGTTACCGACCCAATTCCACTTTAATAATGGGTCCCGTACTATAACATTACTTTCCTCTAATGGGCCCCGTAGTATATCTGAAAGAACTATTGCAGTGTTTATAAACCACTCAGGACAAGCCGTCTATTTGCTCTGCTCTTCTTCCTGTATTCAATTGCTTAGGGCAACTGCAGCGTACAAGTAACTTGAGGACAGCAGGCCTTGTTATGCCTAACCTAAAATGCGTTACTTCAAAGCTCTGGCCCAAGCTAGCTGATAAGGACTTACAGGTAAAGCTTTACTGCATTTCAAAGTATGTTTGCTTGCACAAGCTTCATACTAGTACTTGCTAGGTGAATTTAGATGTGGACAGTTGATCAAAGGGTACAGTGGTGATGGAGGGTGGGTGGAGGTACAGTGGTGATGGAGGGGTGGAGGTACAGTGGTGATGGAGGGTGGGTGGAGGTACAGTGGTGATGGAGGGTGGGTGGAGGTACAGTGGTGATGGAGGGGTGGAGGTACAGTGGTGATGGAGGGTGGGTGGAGGTACAGTGGTGATGGAGGGTGGGTGGAGGGACAGTGGTGATGGAGGGTGGGTTGAGGAGGGTACAATGGTGATGGAGGGTGGGTGGAGGTACAGTGGTGATGGAGGGTGGGTGGAGGACAGTGGTGATGGAGGGTGGGTGGAGAAGGGTACAGTGGTGATGGAGGGTGGGTGGAGGTACAGTGGTGATGGAGGGGTGGAGGTACAATGGTGATGGAGGGTGGGTGGAGGTACAGTGGTGATGGAGGGTGGGTGGAGGTACAGTGGATGGAGGGTGGGTGGAGGTACAGTGGTGATGGAGGGTGGGTGGAGGTACAGTGGTGATGGAGGGTGGGTGGAGGGTACAGTGGTGATGGAGGGGTGGAGGTACAGTGGTGATGGAGGGTGGGTGGAGGTACAGTGGTGATGGAGGGTGGGTGGAGGTACAGTGGTGATGGAGGGTGTGTGGAGGTACAGTGGTGATAGAGGGTGGGTGGAGGTACAGTGGTGATGGAGGGTGGGTGGAGGTACAGTGGATGGAGGGTGGGTGGAGGTACAGTGGTGATGGAGGGTGGGTGGAGGAGGGTACAGTGGTGATGGAGGGTGGGTGGAGGGACAGTGGTGATGGAGGGTGGGTGGAGGTACAGTGGTGATGGAGGGTGAGTGGAGGTACAGTGGTGATGAAGGGTGGGTGGAGGTACAGTGGTGATGGAGGGTGGGTGGAGGTACAGTGGTGATGAAGGGTGGGTGGAGGTACAGTGGTGATGGAGGGTGGGTGGAGGAGGGTACAGTGGTGATGGAGGGTGGGTGGAGGGTACAGTGGTGATGGAGGGTGGGTGGAGGGTGCTTGTTAGCAGTGTGCACATTGTGCTGTTGGATCAGTGCTGACTTGGGTCCATTCCCACTCACACAGCTTATCACAAGGGGTTGCTTCCTGTGGCCTGATTGGATCTGAAAGGACAATCCAACCTCTTCAAATCCTGGGCGTATGTGTATGTGCGTATGTGTGCATGAGTGTATGTGCGTATGTGAGCATGTGTGTATGTGTGTGTATGTGTTTATGTGTATATATGTATATGCATTTGCATGTTGCATGCCCATCTGTATCGAGTAGATACATAAACAAAATTACTCCTGCCCCTCCCTCTGTATCTTCTTTTGCTTCCTCCCCCCACCCCCCACCCCCCCCCCCCCCTCCCATTCACACACTCCTCTCCTTCCTGAATTCCTTGTGAACCACCCCATAACTGGTACATACCATTCTTCTCTCTTCCTCCCTCATCATTCAACATGCTAGCTGAAATGGAAGCCATCCGGTGCATGAGGGACAAAGCAAGGTGAAGCCTGCTCTGAGCAGACCTTGTCAGTTGGCCTCTATGCTCACCTATCAGAACATACTTTGTACCTAGACTCAAGACACTGTGATTGAAAGGACGTTTCCAAGTACCAAGCTTATGTGTGAACACGGTTGGACACAGCTGTTGTATTGTTATAATGTGTATTGTATTGAATTGTATTGTTTAAACTGGTATAAAAAAAATTATAACAATAGTAAGGGATATGTGATGGGTTTTTTATGCACATTTTTAGCACAGTGCAATATGCCCCTCCCCTTAACGGTAAGATTGTCCACAAGAATATTTGAGTGGTTGTTAGTTGGAATGTGCCCCTCCCATCTTTCATCAGCCACCCTCCCATTACTCCCCACCATCACCAGCACTTTCACTCATCCTTACCATCACACCTCCCTAACATCACACCTCCCTAACATCCTCTCAACCATCACAATTCCCTCACATCCTCCCACCCATCACACCTCCCTAAAATCATACCTCCTTATCCCTGCCACTTAGTACCTAAAATCACACCATACCATCACACCCTCCCTATTACCACATCTACCACTCATTATTGAGTGCAGTGTGCTGATTTAACCATATCCTCATTTATTTATTCATGATGATGGTGGTGGTGAGGTGGTGGTGAGGTGGTGGTGCCAGTGATGATTTCATGATTATTAGTCACTGGATCAAGGTTGTTTGGATTATAAAAACTACAACCTTCATACAATCAGTGCAGTTTTCTACTGCTTTTAATTAAATTGGCTTTTTCGAAATGGAATTGTCGAATCAAGTGGAACCAGCTCATACTATTAAACGACAGTACATACGTTTGGATGATGTGCTCCCACCATTGGAAACATTGGTTGTCGTGATTGAAGGGTCCGTTGACCCTGCTGGTGTCTGCTGTCAGTCCATAACCCAATCGTTTATTGGACGACTGGGCAAAGAAGAATGAAGAGAACACGAGCTTCGTAGCACTCTTAAATGAGTACATTGTTGATGAAGCTGTTACGTTCGATCCAGAAGCAACACGCTTGGAGGAATTGCTCTACCGCTCGGCATGGCTTCTAAACTAAGAGCTGCAAAAGGGAGGAAGAGACAGGATGTGCTGCTTAGTTCCACCACCATAGCCATTCAGAAGGGTGAAATTATATCTGCTGCTGAACTGACTACTGAGCGAGCTAAACGAATCGAGATGCATTAATGAAGAAGCGGATGCATTTATTGAAGGATTACAGGATGAAGTGCAGGACCTAAGAGATGCATTAAGTGAGGTTCGGGACTTGCATAACAATCAATCCTTGTGACCAGTTCAGCATCATTTCAGGGTAAGAGGTGGGTTGAACTCTTTCTGAAGATCAAAAGTGATGGACACCAAAAGAAATTTATAACACCTTACATGCATTCAATGGTTAACCATGTACCCGATGCCATACGACGGTTTGGAAACATTAAACATTTCTCTTGCCAGGGTAACTTGAGTTAAAAATACTGTCATCCATCCGCACCTGTACATTCTTTATGTAGGTGTCGAGAAGCACAACGATGACTCCAAATGCAACTATTTTTCAAGCAATCGTTGGGATGCTCCTGCAGAAATTATGATGGCCGAGCACAGGCTGGAGTTACTGCAAAAATATGCAAGAGAGAAGAGGCAGTACACCAAACGTTCTGCAGAATATTGGCATGAAGGACGGATACAGGAAATCAGATTTTCAAATGTGAGAAGCTTTAAAGTATTAACTTTGCAGCCTTGAGAGAGCTTAAACAAACTCAGCTAACATATCCGGAAGCCAGCTGCTGCATGTTTTGATGTATGTATAGAGTTGTTCATATTCATTGCAGAATCACTTTTGGAGAATAGCTTTGCAACCCAATCTTCTGTATACTATAAGCATATACCAGGCAGTACACCAAACATTCTGCTGCTATTGACACAAAAGGAATCCATGCAGATCTCAAATATGAGAAGCTAAGGATGTGAAGTCACACACCAGGAACCCTCGTTGCTTAGGCCTCTGGGAGGCAGGGCTGCTTTCAATATTACTTCTGATTTCATTTGCTTTACGTGTCAGGCTTCCCACAGCGTCCTGCGTCCTGTAGTTCACGATTGATCCGTTTTACTGCGTTCAAAACGAACCCCAACAGTACAAAAGAATAGATTATTCCCATGGCTTGAAAAAAAAAAAAAATAGACCCAAGCTTCGTGGTTGTGTTATTGTTGAGTTCAGCCCGTGCATTGTGCATTGTGCATGCATTTCAGCTAAAGGTCAGTTCAGTATGCCAGCTGCTGATCTATACACAATATGACCACATTATATTCATTGCAGCGTCTCGTCTCATGAGGAGCAGCTGTGATAGGGCACAACAAACCTTAGAACAAAAATCCCCTCACAGGGAAGTTAAACCCAAGCATGCACACTTTTTACAAACTATTACGCCAACTCAATTAACTGCACATATGTATGCACACATATACAAACCGTGCCTCTTCTACCTGCACATGCATTAATATATATCTTCTTCCCCCTTCCACCTTCTCTTCCTCCCTATCCTCCTCCTCCACCTCCCCCTTCATTTCCAGGTCCCCTTGCATGGACCAAGGAGTATGTGCCTCTAGAGATTGGCTGATGGGGCAGTGCCTAGTAATAAGCTCAGGAGACTGGAGGTAGAGAAGTATGGATGCAGGATGAAGTTGGAAAATAAGAAGTATTTTGGCTGTGAAAGGTACACACATGCTGGCTTGAGGTAAGACCATGCGCAACTTATCAGAAAGCCACAATTGCAGCATCACCTGCCTTATCATCCTGGTGTCGGCAGCTGCAACACATGTTTACCCAAAGGATAGTTCTCATGAGACCTCAAATCACTACAACAGCCTCAGAAGTCAGGTATGCATATTGTTGCAGCACTCTATATGCATGGATATGATATCCATTGTGTTGTAGCAGTCTTGGATCTGATCTCATAGTTATGAGAAATGATGACATACATCAGACAATCATTGCACTTCAAGGGCTTTCCAATAATGTCTGTCTGCATAATACTCTACGAAGATAGGTCAAGACATGGAGGTGATCAGAAGAACTAAGCATATAACTTAATGCTGAATTTTCTTGTACCTAATTTCTTATATATGGTTATTTTCAAATCGTGATCATTCTATTGGTATATTAATTAAGCAACTACTATGCACATAGTTATATATCAAACAATAGACTTCACAAGTTGCAAGTACACTTTTTCCACGAAGTATCTCTTTTTTAACTTTAAGGTGCCATCTTCCTCTCTATCATGCAGTTTCTTTGACCATCTTGTTGTCCATTTCATTTCCACTGGGAAATGAATGCGACAGCCGTCTCCTAGGTGATCATAAACTGTGTCCCAACCCAGTGTAAAATAGACAGGATTGAAATCTTCCGAATTAAAAGATTTGTATCCCTTTTTTGTGTCCATTCTAGTAAAACCATCGTGTCGAAACAGAAATTGGTAGACGTCACTTCGGAATTCAAAATCTTTTACGGCTGGTTCCTGTGGAGAGGGATAGCTGGACATCCGACATCATTCTTCTGACAATGTTTAGTATCACACGGAATGATGGTTTAGGGGCATTAAATGTCATGAAGGTATAAGATTATCATATTTAAGATATGATAAAATTCGTACTTTAAAAGGTACGGTGTAACGTCTTTCTGATCCACCCACGAAGCATCCTAGCTCGACGGGCCATCCTTTCCAGTACTAGAAATTCCCTTTGAGCACCCTTGGTACGGATTAATGATGGAGTTTTCATTACTGTATAATTCTTTTATACCTTTCGTCTTGACGTTACGACTGACCGGATGATAAGCCATTACGCGCGTACTATAGTATAACTTTAAGTTCACCTAGCGGTGATGTAATCCTAGCTAGCTGCGAGACTACCTCTGCGCGGCATCTATGCGCACAAATTATATATGGAACGTTCTATACGAAAATGGTCTTGTGGATTTTATTTTATAACATAAAATTTAAATCGATATATGGGTCAGTTTCCGAGAAAATGAGCCTTCGCTATATATATAAAAAAGTTATAAAAATCATTCACGTTTGAATCGCTATAACTTCCGAACGGTACACGCCATTGACTTCCTATTTTCACCACTTCATACTACACCATTTCTCTATGGTAAAATACTTTTTGGGGTCTTGCACTTGCTCCGTGCCCGTATTACAACGTCCGATACCCCACAGGGTATGAACCCGTCATAACTTTCGGCAGGAGTAATCAAATCGCTTCAAACTCGGTTTGTAGGTAGAGGGGTCCTATAGCTATTGATTTGTTCTGTTCGTTAATTTTCACTCTATCCGTTGCGGAGATACAGGCGTGCAAAGTTAATGCACATTTCCTGCTCGATTTGCCCAGGCAACCCTAGTTCCAATCTCCCATTCCGCATGAATATTAATCACTTCCTTGTTCCGCCCAATCTCCGCCTTAAACTAAGCTATATAACTCAGTGTCTGTTTTTTGTTGTTTTGTTTTATTTTCTGAGGTCAAAGAAGATGAGTTATATGACGATCGTACCGAATTAACGGATCCAAGTGAATGGTTGTCAGCTAGCTAGCGCCTGATGGTTGTCGCCGCCTCCCACGTCGCGGACGCGCGTAAGGATTTTTTTTTTCCTAGTCACTCGCATCACCGTTCGGTACCTAGTAGTGTATTATAAAGCTTTCCCACATTTGCTTGTTTAACTTCATTCCTGTCACGCCCACTCGGCTACACTGCGCAAGGATGCTATAACTTAGCTCACATAGCACGTGAACATGCACTACGCACTTGCATTGTTACCTGCCACACACCTACCTACTGTATCTTTGCACACACAAACACGTCCACGCCACACACACACACACACACATGGGCTTGTACAACTTGCAGAGACTTTGGGTTCTTTTTTCTCACACAAATCGTACATGTCCATGAATGTACACACCTGTGTGCGCGCGCACACACACACACACACACACACACACACACACAAACACACACACACACACACTCACTCACACAGACTGGGCTTGTACCACTTGCAGTGACATTGGTTCTTATTTCTCACACTGTTTTCACAAAGTATACTTGTACATGCCTGTGCACACACACATGACACACACATACATGGACACACACCACACACACACACACACACACACACAGACTGGGCTTGTACCACTTGCAGTGATATTGGTTCTTATTTCTCACACTGTTTTCACAAAGTATACATGTGCATGAATTGTACACGCCTGTGCACACACACATGACACACACATACATGGACACACACACACACACACAAACACACACACACACACATGGGCTTGTACAACTTGCAGAGACTTTGGGTTCTTATTTCTCACACTGTTTTCACAAAGTATACATGTGCATGAATTGTACACGCCTGTGCACACACACATGACATGGACACACACACACACACGCACATGCACATGCACACACACAGACTGGGCTTGTACCACTTGCAGATACTTGGGGTTCTTATTTCTCTCACTGTTTTCACAAATCGTACATGTGCATGAATGTAGCACACACACACACACACATACACAGACTGGGCTTGCAGTGACTTATGGCTCTTATTTCTCACACTTTATTCACAAAGCACGTACATGTGTAACAATACACCTTGCATTGTTATGTAAATCTAAGCCTGTACACCCCCCCCCCCCCACACACACACACACAGACTGGGCTTGTACCACTTGCTGAGACTTTGGGTTCTTATTTCTCACACTGTTTTCACAAATAGAACATGTGCATGAATGTACACACCTGTGCACACACACTCATAAGAGAGCTTGTACCATTTGCAGTGACATTGGTTCTTATTTCTCACACAAAGTGTACATGTGCATGAATGTACACACATGTGCACACACACACACACACACACACACACACACATACACTCACACAGAGAGGGCTTGTACCACTTGCAGTGACATTGGTTCTTATTTCTCACACAAAGTGTACATGTGCATGAATGTACACGCCTGTGCACACACACGACACACACATACACACATACACACACACATACACTCACACAGACTGGGCTTGTACCACTTGGTGAGACTTTGGGCTCTTATATCTCACACTGTATTCACAAAGCATGTAAACATGTGCAAGAACAAACTTGCACATTGTTATGTAAATACCATATTCGTCACAAACACACACACACAACACACACACACATGTGCACACACACATGCACATGCACACACACAGACTGGGCTTGTAACGCTTGCAGTGACTTTGGGTTCTTATTTCTCACACTGTCTTTACAAAGCGTACATGTGCATGAATGTACACACCTGTGCACACACACATGCACATACACACAGAGACTGGGCTTGTACCACTTGCAGAGTTTTTACAAAGCGTACATGTGCATGAATGAACACACATACACACATATGCACACACACACAGTACCACGTAGTGAATTTGTGTTATTATTTCTCACACTGTCACTATTTTCACAAAGCACGTACATATGCATGAATGTACACACTTGATTGTTATGTAAATAGCCTGTACACCATATTCGTCACACACACATACACACACACATACACACACACATACACACACATACACACACACACACCACTCGTGCACTGAACACACAGGCTCGTACCACTTGCAGTGACATCAATTGGGTTCTCAATTTCACACTGTTTTCACAAAGTGTACATGTGCATGAATGTACACACTTGTGCACACACATTGTTATGTACACAGCCTGTACACCATATATTTGTCACACATACAGCACATACACATACAGTATACTTGCATTGTTACGGAAATGGATTCTTGTGCACAACACATACGTACACTCATGTACAGTACACTTGTACGCACGCATACTAATGAAAAACATTAAGCATGTCTACACACACTCACACACACACACATGTACATTGCATGTAAGGTCTATTCTAAACTTGTTCTCTGCACCTTCACATGCAATATAAATTCATTTAACTGCTTTATGCATGTATTTGATTTTTATACCCTGTCTCTTTGCTCCTTGCGTGTGGAGCTCCCTTGTGGCTGGTTCTCTGTACACAGACACTCACATCACCATTCTCGGAGATGTGAAGAAATAAAACTGTCTTATTGGGCACAACCCTTACTAAACTTCTTTTTGTTCGCTATGCTCAGCTTTGTTCCACTTGCATGACTTTTCTCAAAGTTTTTAGCTCACACAGAGTACATGTACATGCCCTCACGGACACACACACACACACACACACACACACACACACACACAGACACACACACACATACAATTGTAGTCCTGACATGCTAAAGGAAAGTTGAAAGGCCTTCATGGTGATGAATTTTATTGCACCTAAGCTATCAGTAGAGATTGTGGTAGGTCAGGGCCCGTGGTGCGTTTACACAGAACTGACAGAAGGAAGTTAGTAACAATATTCATTATCCAGCTAATACTGCACCCCTTTCTACTTGTTCAGAGTGCTAGATGAGTGTACTGAGGGAATAGTAGTGTATGTATAGAGGACAAATCCAATGGGGACAAACACAATGTATGCACATCGTATGCGACATGCGGCTACCACACACACACACACCGTGGCAAACATTATACCTGTCTAAACATGGTGCACACTATACACACACACATACAAACTCATGTACATTGCATGCAAGGTGTGAACTTGTTCTCTGCACATACACTTGCATTCAGTTCTATCGAACTGCTCGTATGCATGTTTAAGAGGACACTGGTTCTATTCTCAATTTCTGTATGGACTGAGTTTCTGTACTCGTAATGTGTCGCTCTCTATTGTTTTATATAATTGACAACTTCTGCATGTGGAGCTCCCTTGTGTCTGGTTCTCTATACATACATGCATCATGCAACATGAAACTCACAACACCTTGTGAAACAATGCTTTCACAATTCTTTAAAAACCTAGATAACATTTTCTTCGTTGTTTCTGCCTCTTGCTCCACTTGCAGTGAATTCCATCTCTTGTTTCTAACAACTAGATGTAGATGCAGTGTTACAGTACTGTCTACCAAATTACTTTGCTGCAATACTATTCCCTCAGTACACTCATCTAGCACTCTGAACAAGTGCTCAGATTGACCATCCTATAAGGGGGTACACAGTACTTTTGTCTAGAGCTGGATAATGAATATTGTTACTACTTCCTTCTGTCAGTTCTGTGTAAACGCACCACTGGCCCTGACCTACCACAATCTCTACTGATAGCCCAGGTGCAATAAAATTCATCACCATGAAGGCCTTTCAACTTTTCTTTAGCATGTCAGGACTACAATTGTATCTATGTGTGTGTGTGTGTGTGGTGTGTGTGTGTGTGTGTGTGTGTGTTGTGTGCGTGTGTGGGTGTGCATGTGTGGTGTGCATGTGTGTGTGCGTGTGTGTGTGTGCGTGTGTGTGTGTGCGTGTGTGTGTGTGCATGTGTGTGTGCATGTGTGTGTGTGTGCGTGTGTGTGTGTGCCTGTGTGTGTGTGCGTGTGTGTGTGTGCGTGCTTGTGTGTGTGTGTGTGTGCCATCATCATTAGTGAGTGATATATTTTACAGTGTGTGTGTGTGTGTGCCATCATCATTAGTGAGTGATATATTTACAGTGTGTGTGTGTGTGTGTGTCTGTCCGTGAGGGCATGTACATGTACTCTGTGTGAGCTAAAAACTTTGAAAAAGTCATGCAAGTGGAACAAAGCTGAGCATAGCGAACAAAAAGAAGTTTAGTAAGGGTTGTGCCCTATAAGACAGTTTTATTTCACATCTCCGAGAATGATGATGTGAGTGTCTATATACAGAGAACCAGCCATAAGGGAGCTCCACACGCAGGGACAGGGTGTAGAAACCAAATACATGCATAAAGCAGTTAAATGGAATATAATGCATGTGCAGGTGCAGAGAACAAGTTTAGAATAGACCTTACATGCAATGTACATGTGTGTGTGTGAGTGTGTGTGTAGACATGCTTAATGTTGTTCATTAGTATGCGTGCGTACAAGTGTACTGTACATGAGTGTTACGTATGTGTTGTGCACAAGATTCCATTTCCGTAACAATGCAAGTGTACTGTATGTGTATGTGCTGTATGTGTGACAAATATATGGTGTCAGGCTGTGTACATAACAATGTGTGTGCACAAGTGTGTACATTCATGTACATGTACACTTTGTGAAAACAGTGTGAAAATGAGAACCCAAAGTCTCAGCAAGTGGTACAAGCCCAGTCTGTGTGTGTGTGTGTGTGTGTGGGGGGGGGGGTGTACAGGCTATTTACATAACAATGCAAGGTGTATTGTTACACATGTACGTGCTTTGTGAATAAAGTGTGAGAAATAAGAGCCATAAGTCACTGCAAGCCCAGTCTGTGTGTGTGTGTGTGTGTGTGTGTATGTGTGTGTGCTACATTCGTGCACATGAACGATTTGTGAAAACAGTGAGAGAAATAAGAACCCCAAGTATCTGCAAGTGGTACAAGCCAGTCTGTGTGCGTGTGTGTTCATGTGCGTGTGTGTGTGTGTGTGTCCATGTATGCGTGTGTCCATGTGTGTGTGCACAGGCGTGTACAATTCATGCACATGTATACTTTGTGAAAACAGTGTGAGAAATAAGAACCAATGTCACTGCAAGTGGTACAAGCCCAGTCTGTGTGTGTGTGTGTGTGTGTGTGTGTGTGTGTGTGTGTGTGTGTGTGTCCATGTATGCGTGTGTCATGTGTGTGTGCACAGGCGTGTACAATTCATGCACATGTATACTTTGTGAAAACAGTGTGAGAAATAAGAACCAATGTCACTGCAAGTGGTACAAGCCCAGTCTGTGTGTGTGTGTGTGTGTGTGTGTGTGTGTGTGTGTCCATGTATGTGTGTGTCTTGTGTGCGTGCACAGGCATGTACAAGTATACTTTGTGAAAACAGTGTGAGAAATAAGAACCAATGTCACTGCAAGTGGTACAAGCCCAGTCTGTGTGAGTGAGTGTGTGTGTGTGTGTGTGTGTGTTTGTGTGTGTGTGTGTTTGTGTGTGTGTGTGTGTGTGTGTGTGTGCGCGCGCACACAGGTGTGTACATTCATGGACATGTACGATTTGTGTGAGAAATAAGAACCCAAAGTCTCTGCAAGTTGTACAAGCCCATGTGTGTGTGTGTGTGTGTGGCGTGGACGTGTTTGTGTGTGCAAAGATACAGTAGGTAGGTGTGTGGCAGGTAACATGCAAGTGCGTAGTGCATGTTCACGTGCTATGTGAGCTAAGTTATAGCATCCTTGCGCAGTGTAGCCGAGTGGGCGTGACAGGAATGAAGTTAAACAAGCAAATGTGGGAAAGCTTTATAATACACTACTAGGTACCGAACGGTGATGCGAGTGACTAGGAAAAAAAAAAATCCTTACGCGCGTCCGCGACGTGGGAGGCTTCGACAACCATCAGGCGCTAGCTAGCTGACAACCATTCACTTGGATCCGTTAATTCGGTACGATCGTCATATAACTCATCTTCTTTGACCTCAGAAAATAAACAGAACAACAAAAAACAAACAGACACTGAGTTGCGAACGGCTATATAGCTTAGTTTAAGGCGGAGATTGGGCGGAACAAGGAAGTGATTAATATTCATGCGGAATGGGAGAATGGAACTAGGGTTGCCTGGGCAAATCGAGCAGGAAATGTGCATTAACTTTGCACGCCTGTATCTCCGCAACGGATAGAGTGAAAATTAACGAACAGAACAAATCAATAGCTATAGGACCCCTCTACCTACAAACCGAATTTGAAGCGATTTGATTACTCCTGCCGAAAGTTATGACGGGTTCATACCCTGTGGGATATCGGACGTTGCAATACGGGCACGGAGCAAGTGCAAGACCCCAAAAGGTATTTTACCATAGAGAAATGGTGTAGTATGAAGTGGTGAAAATAGGAAGTCAATGGCGTGTACCGTTCGGAAGTTATAGCGATTCAAACGTGAATGATTTTTATAACTTTTTTATATATATAGCGAAGGCTCATTTTCTCGGAAACTGACCCATATAATTATCGGTTATTGTGCAGTGAATTCCATCTCTGTTTCTAACAACTAGATGTAGATGCAGTGTTACAGTACTGTCTACCAAATACTTTGCTGCAATACTATTCCCTCAGTACACTCATCTAGCACTCTGAACAAGTAGAAAGGGGTACAGTATTTTTGAGCTGGATAATGAATATTGTTACTAACTTCCTTCTGTCAGTTCTGTGTAAACGCACCACGGGCCCTGACCTACCACAATCTCTACTGATAGCTTAGGTGCAATAAAATTCATCACCATGAAGGCATTTCAACCTTCCTTCAGCATGTCAGGACTACAATTGTATCTATTAGAGAGAGAGAGAGAGAGAGAGAGAGAGGAGAGATGAGAGAGAGAGAGAGAGAGAGAGAGAGAGAGAGAGAGGATGAGAGAGAGAGAGAGAGAGAGAGAGGAGGAGGAGATGTGTGGGTGTGTGTGCCATCATCATTAGTGAGTGATATATTTTACAGTGTGTGTGTGTGTGTGTGTGGTGTGTGGTGTGTGTGTCCGTAAGGGCATGTACATGTACTCTGTGTGAGCTAAAAACTTTGAGAAAAAGTCATGCAAGTGGAACAAAGCTGAGCATAGCGAACAAAAAGAAGTTTAGTAAGGGTTGGTGCCCAATAAGACAGTTTTATTTCACATCTCCGAGAACGGTGATGTGAGTTTGTCTATGTACAGAGAACCAGCCATAAGGGGGCTCCACACGCAAGGAGCAAGAGGGACAGGGTATAGAAATCAAATACATGCATAAAGCAGTTAAATGGAATACAATGCATGTGCAGGTGCAGAGAACAAGTTTAGAATAGACCTTACTTGCAATGTACATGTGTGTGGGTGTGTGAGTGTGTGTAGACATGCTTAATGTTCTTCATTAGTATGCGTGCGTACAAGTGTACTGTACATGAGTGTATGTATGTGTTGTGCACAAGATTCCATTTCCGTAACAATGCAAGTGTACTGTATGTGTATGTGCTGTATGTGTGACAAATACATGGTGTACAGGCTGTGTACATAACAATGTGTGTGCACAAGTGTGTACATTCATGCACATGTACACTTTGTGAAAACAGTGTGAAAATGAGAACCCAATTGATGTCACTGCAAGTGGTACGAGCCTGTGTGTGCGTGCATGAGTGGTGTGTGTGTGTGTGTGCGCGTGTGTGTGGGACGAATATGGTGTACAGGCTATTTACATAACAATTAAGTGTGTACATTCATGCACATATACATGCTTTGTGAAAACAGTGACAGTGTGAGAAATAAGAACCCAAAGTCACTACAAGTGGTACTGTGTGTATGTGTGTTCATTCATGCACATGTACGCTTTGTAAAAACTCTGCAAGTGGTACAAGCCCAGTCTCTCTGTGTGTGTGTGTGTGTGTGCATGTGTGTGTGCATGTGTGTGTGCACATGTGTATACATTCATGCACATGCACGCTTTGTAATGACAGAGTGGGAAATAAGAACCCAAAGTCACTGCAAGTGGTACAAGCCCAGTCTGTGTGTGTGTGCACATGCATGTGTGTGTGCACATGTATGCACATGTACACTTTGTGTGAGAAATAAGAACCAATCTCACTGCAAGTGGTACAAGCCCTCTCTGTGTGAGTGTGTGTGTGTGTGTGTGCACAGGTGTACATTCATGCACATGTACGATTTGTGAAAACAGTGTGACCCAAAGTCTCAGCAAGTGGTACAAGCCCAGTCTGTGTGTGTGTGTGTGTGTGCACATGTGTGTACATTCATGCACATGTACGCTTTGTAAAGACAGTGTGAGAAATAAGAACCCAAAGTCACTGCAAGCGTTACAAGCCCAGTCTGTGTGTGTGTGTGTGTGTGGTGTGTGTGTGTGTGTGTGTGTGTGCATGTATGTGTGTGTCATGTGTGCGTGCACAGGTGTACACATGTATGCACATGTACACTTTGTGTGAGAAATAAGAACCAATGTCACTGCAAGTGGTACAAGCCCTCTCTGTGTGAGTGTGTGTGTGTGTGTGTGTGTGTGTGTGTGTGTGTGTGTGTGTGTGTGTGTGTGTGTGTGTGTGTGTGTGTGTGCATTCATGGACATGTACGATTTGCGAAAACAGTGTGAGAAATAAGAACCCTGCAAGTTGTACAGGCCCATGTGTGTGTGTGCGTGGTGTGTGTGTGGCGTGGACGTGTTTGTGTGTGCAAAGATACAGTAGGTGGGTGTAACAATGCAAGTGCGTAGTGCATGGTCACGTGCTATGTGAGCTAAGCTATAGCATCCTTGCAGTGTAGCCGAGTGGGCGTGACAGGAATGAAGTTAAGCAAGCGAATGTGGGAAAGCTTTATAATCTACTACTAGGTACCGAACGGTGATGCGAGTGACTAGGAAAAGAACATCCTTACGCGCGTCCGCGACGTGGGAGGCGGCGACAACCATCAGGCGCTAGCTGACAACCATTCACTTGGATCCGTTAATTCGGTACGATCGTCACACGAAGTGATAACTCATCTTCTTTGACCCGTATAGCCTCAGAAAATAAACAAAACAACAAAAAACAAACAGACACTGAGTTGCGAACGGCTATATAGCTTAGTTTAAGGCGGAGACTGGGCGGAACAAGGAAGTGATTAATATTCATGCGGAATGGGAGAATGGAACTAGGGTTGCCAGGGCAAAAGGAGCAGGAAATGTGCATTAACTTTGCTCACCTGTATCTCCGCAACGGATTGAGTGAAAATTAACGAACAGAACAAATCAATAGCTATAGGACCCCTCTACCTACAAACCGAATTTGAAGCGATTTTGATTACTCCTGCCGATAGTTATGACGGGTTCATACCCTGTGGGGTATCGGACGTTGCAATACGGGCACGGAGCAAATGCAAGACCCCAAAAAGTATTTTACCGTAGAGAAATGGTGTAGTATGAAGTGTTGAAAATAGGAAGTCAATGGCGTGTACCGTTCGGAAGTTATAGCGATTCAAACGTGAATGATTTTTATAACTTTTATATATATATATAGCGAAGGCTCATTTTCTCGGAAACTGACCCATATCTTCCGAAATATTAACGCTATCGGGTTCCTATTTTTAACACAACATACCACACCATTACTATATGTGAAAATCCATTTTGGTGTCTTACACATCCGGGGTACCGACGTTACAAGGTCCGATACCCCGTAGGGTTCAAACGGCCACATCTTCAGGTAGGAGTGTCCAAATCGGTTCAAAATAGGTATCCGTGTAGAAGGGTCCTACCGCTATTGATTTGTTCTTTCGTTAATTTTTGCTTTATCCGTTATGGAGATACAAGTGTGCAAAGTAATTGCATATTTCCTGGGCGTTACGCGCCATTAACGTATTGGTGTAAGACACCAAAATAGATTTACACATACAGTAATGGTGTGGTATGTTGTGTTAAAAATAGGAACCCGATAGTGTTAATATTGACGTTATCATGGCGAAAAGGGAACTCAGTGCTGAAGAACTTTCTAGTCTCACTAGTGATGATGTCGATGACAAAACTGATCCGGAACGAAAACAAGAGGAAAGGATCGTTAGCTGGTGTCACAGGTGGCAGTACAATATTTGGGTGGTCACAATAAGCTTCACTTCATCATCTATAGCAAGCTGGGATTTATCCCTGTAATAAAAAATTGAGACCTCAAAAACCAATATAAGTATCCACAATCAGATGAAGGTACATGTAGGCAGCTGGATCAGACAAATACACAACCACATATGTACATAGGCTTTGGATCTGAATATAATATGTAATATACACCCCAGGAAAAAGAGCTGGGAGTATGTGTGTGTGTGTATGTATGTGTGTGTGTGTGTGTGTGTGTGTGTGTGTGTGTGTGTGTGTGTGTGTGTGTGTGTGTGTGTGTGTGTGCGTGCTTGCGTACAGACCACACCCAGGCATTACAATGACCAGCGGCCCTTTCTGGGGTACAAGCCACACCCAGACATTAAAACGACTAGTGGCTCATTCTTGCCCAGACCAACTGACCAGCATGCAGCTTGAGAGATTTAAGCATTAACCCATTCTTGCCCAGAGTACAGGCCACACCCAGGCAACTCAACTAGATAGCCAATCTTTCCCAGGGTATAGACCACACCCACATGACACAACTGACTAGCAGCTAGAGATATTCTTGCCCAGGGTACAGATCAACCCAACAGGTTACACCAGCATCAGCTAAAAAGATTCTTCCTAATATATACACCCTAGGAAAAAGAGCTGGCACACACACACACACACACACACACACACACACACACACACACACACACACACACACACACACACACCACACACACACACCACACACACACACACACACACACACACACACACACACACACACACACACACACACAGGCCACACCCAGGCAACTCAACTAACCCACTCTTGCCCAGGGTACAAACAACACCCAGACGACACAACTTACTAGCGGCTAGAGATATTTAACCCATTCTTGCCCAGGGTATTGGCCACACCCAGGCAACTCAACGAGATAGATTTAACCCAATCTTGCCCAGGGTACAGACCAACCCAGATGACACAACTATCTAGCAGCTAGAGATATTTAACCCATTCTTGGCCAGGGTACTGGCCACACCCAGGCAACTCAACGAGATAGATTTAACCCAATTTTGCCCAGGGTACAGACCACACCCAGATGACACAACAATCTAGCAGCTAGAGATATTTAACCCATTCTTGCCCAGGGTACTGGCCACACCCAGGCAACTCAACTAGATAGATTAACCCAATCTTGCCCAGGGTACAGACCACACCCAGACGACACAACTGACTAGCGGCTAGAGATATTAACCCATTCTTGCCCTGGGTAGAAACCAACCCAACCGGTTAATTAAAGTGATACGTCCTAATGCGCACCCCAGGAAAAAGAGCTAGGAGTATGTGGGAATGTGTGTGTTGCGCGCGCGCGTGGTGTGTCATTGCAGGTGTAGGAACGGACCGTTAACTTACGCAGTCGTAGAAAACAGGTAGATACACGCCGATCGAGCGCACGTTCGTCTATTCACGCCGATGAAAGAAATATTCAAATGTATTGAACCAAGGGCACATTACGAGCATTTAGAAAACGACACGCTTTTCCCACTCCCACACGCACCCAGCACTTATAATTTGCACTATAAGGGCGCGCCCACATTTGATTGTAATTAATCATTATTGACCTCTAAAGAAAATTATTAAGAAATAGCAAAAGTAATTAATTTTGTTGTTGATTCTCCTGCTCGCAAAATGAAAGCGAAAAATAAAGAATGCATTATTAATATTTTAAAAAATAACTCTACTGCGTTAATGTTTGATACTTTTCTATGTACAGACGTGTATGGATGTCCGAAATTGCTGGACATGACAAATAGTGTTTGTACAATAGCGCACGCAATGCTCCACGTGCACTGGATTACAGCATGCACTTCTGTTAGTTTTCAAAACTCACTATACGTGTACAGTTCACTATTTCGCTGAATTGAGGACAGGTGTCTATGCAAATATTGTCTGTATACACGTATACATGTAGGAGAGCACGTGCATGCTTCGAATGTAACTTTAAAAAAAGAGATCACGGTTCAAGTACATTCATATGCACATGTACATTTATATTCATGGTGTTTGAAATGATATCAGTTCCGAGTGACATACAGTTCTATTTATAATTCTGCAGCTTAACTCATGTACACGCATTGCATTCAATGAATGTCTTATCACGTGTACGGTCGAATAAAATTCATCTATATGACCCCCTGGCCCGCGTCAATGTATAGTGTATATTATACATGTGCTCCTATATAAGGGTAAGTACCAATATGGTGTTGTCTTGGAAACCGCTCACAATGCAAGGTGACCTCCACACATACACAAAATTTGGACTACCCCGCAAAAGCCACTATAACGACCACAGCACATATACACGCACATGCACAGATGCCGGCACCGTCGGCTACACGTATATATGCATGCATGGAGCTCCCATGGTGCTCTGATATCATGCAGGGCTATATGTATGCCGTATAAATTGGTATACCGCATCGCCATTCTAATTCACGTTTAAATAGAAAAAGCTGGAGAAAAACAGCTCCATTATTTTGTTTATTTTTTTGAAGCATATAGTTTCGACGTGAGGGCGGATATGGAGTCCAATGCAAGTAACTGCTCAGCCACAGTCGGAACGGCCAAGATGATTGCATCGCTATATTCATCCTTCGCGGCCCTAGCAACGATAATGTATGTCATCGCTATAGTCTTAATAATAAAGACGCGAGCTTACCAAAAGTTCATCCATCGCCTCACGCTTTACCTCTGCTTCGGCGGCCTTTTCCGCGCCCTGTCGCTGGGGTTCGAAGTGGTGCCGGTGGACCTCGAACAGTCGCCTGATTCCAGTCCGGCGGCCGTGAGGGCCGGATGGGACGCTGTTTGCGCGTTGAGCGGGTTCCTCGTCCAATACTCGGGACTTCTCCAAACGTCGATCGTCGTATGGATAAGCGTTTATCTCTTCGTGACGGTACTCTTTCCGAAGAGGATAGAGCAACGATCCAAGCGGCACGAAGTAGCCGGACTGGTGGCTGTCGTTTTGGCCCCGCTGTTGTTAGCCTGGGAGCCATTTTTGACACACTCGTACGGACTGTGGGGGACCATTTGCTGGATTAAGGATAACCCGTGCCACATCAATGATACCAGCCTCGAGTACAACGCTGTGTACGCACTGTGGCTCGTCTCGGTGCCTCACGTGACACTGACGCAGCTTAGCCTGCTGCTGATGGGGTTGGCTCTACTGGCCCTGTCTAGGAGGGTGTACAAGAAGATTCTCAAACACCACCATTGGTATGCTATCAAGGAGATAGCACCGTTAATGCTCTACCCTATCGTGTATTCGGCCATTTTCTTTGGACGAATGGTAGGTCTGCTCGCAGGAAACAGTTCGACTTTGTTCGGAGAGGTGACGGTTTGCCTAATCCAGCTGTGCTCGGCTACTCTACCGCTATCTCTACTTGTGCGATCGAGCGTCAGAAGCGCACTCTGCAGGGTGCAGTTACGTGAGGAAGAGAAGGAGCTATCGACTGCCGTTGTCGTCGGTACCGATTACGCTAAGTTCTGAAAACTGAAAGTGTGATCAGATTTAGTCATTGCAACAAATGCAGCGCATATGACACTGAGCTAATTCAAAAGTGTTCATACGCACTTCATTTGCTGAAAGCTTAAATTCATGATGTTGCTCACAAAATGAATTTATCCTCCATGCATGTTTGTTCATGTGTTCATTCCATGTACATGTACTGTATAGCGTATAAATAAATATTGAATAGTTAACACTGATCTACAGTCAAGCGAAAAGCTTCATGAAGTATTCGACGTGATATAGTATATGATATCTACATCCATATGTGTATAAGGCATTTTGCATAAACATCACGTTATTTGCGACTGATTTTTCATTTTTAATGTCAATAAACGTTCCTGATCAATCGGTGTGGGAGGGTAAATGTAGAATGTCCCCCTCAGACATTCTGAACTAGTGCAAAATGTCCTCCCGGGCACTCTACACTATAGGGCAAAATGTCCTACTATAGGGTAAAATGTTTCCCGTCGTTTTTTCCCTGTGTATGTTTAAATGTAAATAACATTTGCGCAGAGATGATACTGATAGCGCATTAAGCACGTACGTGTCTCGATAAACTGTTTGAGTGATTCACGATGGCGACAAAGGACGATGAGTGCGAGCAATATACATTTTTCTGAAAGATCACTGCAACCCTGAGGGATGTGGATAATTTAAGTAGACAAAAGAGTTTTGCAAACTTTTATTCTTGAGGCTTCTAGGTATATGGCCTTCTATTTCATCGGAAGCCGAAGACGGATGAATGGAAGCCGGTTCCTCGCTGTGGGAAAGAAAGAAGAAGAATATCGGAAGCGTGTCATTCTCTTCCCGAACGTATATATTTTATAATTTTCAGCTTACATATATTCCTGTAGCTGGCCATTTAGGGCGAGATAAAACCTACAAAAAGATTGCCGTGAGGTTCTATTGGAAATCCCTTTGGAAAGATGTTTTTAATTTTGTCCAAACTTGTGAGCGTTGTTGGACAGCAAATGATGCCAAATTTGTGAAGGAAGCAGCACCTCTTCCAGTTAAACAGGAAGCATGAACTGATGCAGGTAAAAAGAATAAACAATTTTTTCAACACATGACGTAACTGCTTAATCTACGTATATGTTTGGGTAGATATTGTAGGACCACTAGAAGAGTGGCAATCGTTATATTGGTGAATTATTTTTCAAAGTGGCCAGTGGCTATGGCACTACCTGACAAATCTGAAAAATCTGCTGAGCAGGTTTCCCTGTTTTTGTATCAAACCTTTTGCAAGTATGCTCATGCGTGTAGACTTACAACTTTACAAAACAATTGTTTTGCACAGTACTATATTATGATTATAACGCACAATATGTATGAAATGTAATGAATTATTTGCCTTTACATGATATCTTCACTGTTACTGTATTCAAGTAACAATTGTACTATGTTTAAGCTGTTTTTGAAATACAATGCTGCACTGAGTAATGTTTTTAATATGAATGTTTTAAACAGATATTGCTGTACAAAAATTATGATCACTGATCAAGGGAAGGAATTTATTAACAACGTGAACGATGCTCTACTAAACAGACTAGGAACAGAGCACAGAGTTAGCACTGCCTACCACCCTCCAACTAACGGTTTGGTAGAAAGATACAACCAAATTCTGAAATGATGTCTAGTGAAATTAGTCACAAATGACTTGCACTGGACTTGGGCTGGATGTGCGTCCCCCTTGCTGTTGAATCTTACGGTACTTGGGGAGTCGAAGCATGTAGTTCTTTCTCTTTTGTGGCAAGGTGTGAAGCCATCATAACCAACTCTCCAAAGTCTAAAGTACTTTGCGATCATTTTGGCAGGCTGAGTTTTATCCTGAACTCTGTGATAGTTGGACGCTCCCAGGCCAAGATGTTACCACCTCCTCAATCAACATGTTCACAAATGCTCTACCATTGCTACTCTGAATTATACTTGGCAGGCCAATAAATGGGAACACCCATTTTTCTAGGATGCTAGTTACCTCCTTAGCAGACTTTTGTAGCAAAATCTTTTCGACCAATGGTCAATATCCACTTGAATACATCCATGAGGTAAATGCTTCATGTTGATAAGATCAATCTACATGTGTGTTGATATACATGCAGATCAATGCTGTATTATCATAAACATGTAACATACCTGTACTCAAGAAAACAACCCATTTGCAATTATGGGCTGAAGATTTGGTATTGTTTATTGAGGCTATCTGAGTCTGCAATGTACAGTGTTCAACCACACTTCCTGGGAGATAGGAATACAAACTTTGAATCTGTATATAAATGTGTTATAATCACATATGTGTAGTTTTGCTATTAAGCATCTGTTTGCAAATACCTTTAATTGCATAAGCTTTCTTCATTCCTGTATGCAGACAGTGTTATGCACCTGGTTCCAATGTTTGATAAAATTCCTCTGCTATTGCAACTCTTTGATGCCCCTTGATTATAATCCTTCTAAAATCACTGAGACTCTTAATCCATTACAAACGTGTATGTACCTGCTTCTTTTCCAATCTGGACGTCTCTAATTTCAAGTCCATCAATGCAAAGCCACTTTTTTTTTGACAAAGTGACGAAAAGCTGCATCCGAATCTGGAGTACCTTTCAGATGGTTAACAATGGGGCCAGTGGTAGACATCATTAACTCGCATGGGAACGAGCCCACACTTTGTATCATGCATTTGTAATTGTGTGCATAGCATTACCCAACCACTCTTCTCTCATTAAAAGTCTTGTATCCGTCCCTGTGTGCACCCATGTGT
This sequence comes from Ephydatia muelleri, assembly GCA_013339895.1. Lineage (NCBI taxonomy): Eukaryota > Metazoa > Porifera > Demospongiae > Spongillida > Spongillidae > Ephydatia > Ephydatia muelleri. The sequence continues at coordinate 8,307,296 of JABACO010000012.1, read as the reverse complement.
GTGTGTGTGTGTGTGTGTACCCATGTGTGTGTGTGTGTGTGTGTATGTGTGTATGTGTGTGCATGTGTGTATGTGTGTGCATGTGTGTACACTGTGTGTATGTATACATGTATGCATGTGTTTATGTGTACAGGTGGCATGGTTATGGTGTGAGAACGAAATACAATAACCAGTGTGCCATAATGCATGTATTAGCGAAATAGCAGTTTGTGGTGTGTGGTGTGTGTGTGTGTGTGTGTGTGTGTGTGCGTGTGTGTGTGTGTGTGTGTTTGTGTGTGTGTGTGTGTGTGTGTGTGTGTGTGTGTGTGTGTGTGTGTGTGTGTGTGTGTGTTGGTGTGTAAAATGCCACCAGGGACATATCTATTGTTGTTCATAGTCCATTCAAAGGGAATTGCGTGACAAATGTTGCAGTTGTACATTTGAGAACATAACCCATATCCTTAGCTGTAGTCTATTGTATGTAGTAATGCACAGAAATATAAAATATACTTAGCCAGTCTAACAGAAACGTGTTTATCAACATTACTGTTCTACAAATTATACCAGTGATCACAACCTTTCTGCAAAGAGTATGGAGATGTTGTGACCTTAACTTCGTGCATTGGTAATTTATGTATAAACTGCAACCAGTTACTATATGTTACATAATATGCATGTACATATAGTAACAGGTTGCAGTTTATAAATAAATTAACATGCGTCATGCATGAAGTTGAGGCCGCATGAATGTACTGAAATGAGCAAGTACACACTTGTATATACTGTATATACAGTACAAGTGTGTGCATGCTCATTTCAGTGCATGCTCATTTCAGTACATGCTCATTTCAGTACATGCTCATTTCAGTACATGCTCATTTCAGTGCATGCTCATTTCAGTACATGCTCATTTCAGTTCATGCTCATTTCAGTATACATGCTCATTTCAGTACCTGCTCATTTCAGTACATGCTCATTTCAGTACATGCTCATTTCAGTACATGCTCATTTCAGTACATGCTCATTTCAGTACATGCTCATTTCAGTATACATGCTCATTTCAGTACATGCTCATTTCAGTGCATGCTCATTTCAGTACATGCTCATTTCAGTGCATGCTCATTTCAGTACATCCTCATTTCAGTACACGCTCATTTCAGTACATGCTCATTTCAGTATACATGCTCATTTCAGTACATGCTCATTTCAGTGCATGCTCATTTCAGTACATGCTCATTTCAGTGCATGCTCATTTCAGTACATGCTCATTTCAGTACATGCTCATTTCAGTATACATGCTCATTTCAGAACATGCTCATTTCAGTGCATGCTCATTTCAGTACATGCTCATTTCAGTACACGCTCATTTCAGTACATGCTCATTTCAGTATACATGCTCATTTCAGTACATGCTCATTTCAGTGCATGCTCATTTCAGTACATGCTCATTTCAGTGCATGCTCATTTCAGTACATGCTCATTTCAGTACACGCTCATTTCAGTACATGCTCATTTCAGTATACATGCTCATTTCAGTACATGCTCATTTCAGTGATGCTCATTCAGTACATGCTCATTTCAGTGCATGCTCATTTCAGTACATGCTCATTTCAGTACATGCTCATTTCAGTACTGACATGTACTGAAATGAGCATGCACTGAAATGAGCATGTACTGAAATGAGCATGTACTGAAATGAGCATGTATACTGAAATGAGCATGTACTGAAATAAACATGCACTGAAATGAGCATGTACTGAAATGAATATGTACTGAAATGAGCATGTATACTGAAATGAGCATGTACTGAAATGAACATGCACTGAAATGAGCATGTACTGAAATGAGCATGTATACTGAAATGAGCATGCACTGAAATGAGCATGTACTGAAATGAGCATGCACTGAAATGAGCATGTACTGAAATGAGCATGTACTGAAATGAGCTGAAATGACACTGAAATGAGCATGTACTGAAATGAGCATGTACTGAAATGAGCATGTACTGAAATGAGCATGTATACTGAAATGAGCATGCACTGAAATGAGCATGTACTGAAATGAGCATGTACTGAAATGAGGATGCACTGAAATGAGCATGTACTGAAATGAGCATGTACTGAAATGAGCATGTACTGAAATGAGATGCACTGAAATGAGCATGTACTGAAATGAGCATGTACTGAAATGAGCATGTACTGAAATGAGCATGCACTGAAATGAGCATGTACTGAAATGAGCATGTACTGAAATGAGCATGTACTGAAATGAGCATGCACTGAAATGAGCATGTTCTGAAATGAGCATGTACTGAAATGAGCATGTACTGAAATGAGCATGCACTGAAATGAGCATGTACTGAAATGAGCATGTACTGAAATGAGCATGTACTGAAATGAGCATGTACTGAAATGAGCATGTATACTGAAATGAGCATGCACTGAAATGAGCATGTACTGAAATGAGCATGCACTGAAATGAGCATGTACTGAAATGAGCATGTACTGAAATGAGCATGTACTGAAATGAGCATGCACTGAAATGAGCATGTACTGAAATGAGCATGTACTGAAATGAGCATGCACTGAAATGAGCATGTACTGAAATGAGCATGCACTGAAATGAGCATGTACTGAAATGAGCATGTACTGAAATGAGCATGTACTGAAATGAGCATGTACTGAAATGAGCATGTAATGAAATGAGCATGTACATGCTCATTTCAGTACATGCTCATTTCAGTGCATGCTCATTTCAGTACATTCATCAGCACTGTTGAAGTGTTGTGTTGATGGCTATAGTCTCGTTGAACAACACATGTGGTGCACACGCAATTGTACATTTCACTATTTAGGGCTTTGCAAAGTATGTGGTTTCTAATAACTGCACACCAATGCAGGTGGATTTAACATTTTCCTTCGTCTGTGGTATGCTAAGCAACTAGATGTTTGCCAGTACAAGACATAATTATTAATGAATTGATATGCTTCATGTACCTACCTGTACCTCAAAGCCATGCGGAAAACTTAAACCATCTGTTGTGGACAATGCGCCAATCAGCCATCATGTATGTGTCCTTCCGACGCGCCAGTTTGGCCATTTAACCAAACTACTTGAGCTCAGTAGTAAGTCCCTTACAATAACTCTCAAGACTGCTCGTTTAGTTACACATGTTGTCAGAGCCATCCATTCTGGGAAGTTGAGCTTAGCTTCTGGTAACATCAACGACTCTACCTTTGTCTGCAGTGGGTTTTCTAACTGGAAGGATGCTATACTGTTGCCTTTGCATGTCTGAGCCAACTATACCACACACAAGACAGCTGTTAAACAATCCCTGAGCACAGGTTGAAACCTTGGAGGGTGTTCAGCATGCATGTTTTGAGGACATCATTCTATTCAATAAGAACATTTTCACAACAGTTTAACATTGTAATACGAAATGTTATACAATCTGTGATAGTTTTAAATTATAATAATCTAAGGATAAAGTGAGCATTATAAAGGAAAACCCAAGAGAAAAATGCAACAAACAATTCAGGACTTTTACAAGGTAACAGTTGCGAGCGACTAGCTTTATAGTTAAGGCGGAGATGGCGGAACAATAGAGTTACTAAACTTTATTGTGGATTGGGATAGTGGAGTGCGGGAACGCGAGTTGAGGATACAATTATTAATAATTGCGCGCATCGAGCGGGAAATGCGCATTAACTTTGCACAGCTGGAATGTTAATTTAACGAACAGGACAGATCAATAGTTAGGACCCCTCTACGTATACATCGAATTTGAAGCTATTTGAACGCTCCTACCTGAAGATGTGGCGGGTTTGAACCCTAAGGGGTATCGGACCTCGTAGCGTCGGCAATGTGCTTATGCAAGACACCAAATATATTTTCTGATAGAGATGCGGTGCATGTAGTATGAAGTATTGAAAATAGAAAGTGGATAGTGTTTAAGCGTTGCGAAGTTATAGCAGAGATTATATATAGATTATCTCTGGTTGTAGCGATTCAAACGTGATGCATTTTATAATTGCATAATTAGGCATAATTTGCACGAAAGTAATTACGTTTTTGTCTTGATTTTTGTATTCGATCCCGTGATCATAATACAGCGAAAATTATAATTCACATTCAAAAAGATTTTTACTATTTTAAATGGTCATTTGAAATTCAATTGGAAATAAAATGCAAGATGACCGCGGATGTATGGTGATTTCTTGATATGTGGATGCTGGGTACCAGACCCAATTATTGCTGATGCGATGGGAGTGCCTTAATCTATTTTTAATCAGTTGATTAAAGCCATAAGATCAAAGACATCACGTGCAAATTTGTAAATAATCTCAAATCAGTACAAATTTGAACGCGCACCTGCGTGCATGTCACGTCATGTGTCATCCATACACCCCGGGCATCGTGATGGAGGGGCATGCATGCATAAGCGAAGCCAAAGCCATCGCAACTTTGCTGTAGTTTCTGAAGTGCTTAGCATCGCGTGGATATAGCAATCGGATTCAGCGATGATATCAGTTATTTGGTCGTGGGGCACCAAGTTTAGTTTATATTTTAGTTAGTAGATGATCAATAAAAAGTGCTTCACACGGGGTCTGATCAGACGACGTCATAGGCTCCAGATTTTTCTCTTAATTCTGCCGAAAGTTAAGTGATTTCAAATTTGGTGCGTTAATCATTCGTGGACACTGACCAGGTTTAAATTGTTATCGAGGCGAGATATAATTGGTTATCGAGGCGTGATATAATTGGTTATCGAGGCGTGATATAATTCATTATCGAGGCGTGATATAATTATAGCTATAATCGACTTCGCCTCCTACACTAGCAATGCACACGTATATGGTAATGCCGCTACTTGAGATAGTAGTACTATAATCTCTCACCTCATGATGACCCTGGTTGGATCATCAACTCCCCCCCCCCCTCACACACACACACACACACACACAAACACTTTTTAAAGATATGTTATATTTTCTTATCGGCTCATTACTGCCGCATTGATTTTATAATGATACGTTACTTTTAATTGTACAATGGTAGATAAAAATTCACAGTTTCCTGAGCCACTTTGGTTAAGGCTGTACACATGCAGATAACGCGTGTGCTGATAACTATAATTTTGTATGCGCTAATTGTATCAGTCGCTTAAATTTAATCTTTACACATGCATGCGTGAGTATGCCATTGAAGCTGTATACGCTGATGACTACTTGTTCAATCATTTGATGAACCTGTCTTCATTGACAGACAAGGTCCGTGTATTATCCATTTGCTCACCCGTGTGGCTGTCTGTCACCCCCCTCTGAGAACTTTGGACTTCACATGGACCCTCACAGGTTGCCATAAAGTGGTGGCATAGCCTTGATACTTCAGAGGTAAGGGCACAGTTTATCTCACCTGGCTACTGGTTCAGTTATTGCAGACCTGTATGGACGTTAAACCTGACACTTGTGCTGCCAGAGCTTTCCGGCCAATAGAACTGTTTACTTAAGTACCTATATGTACCCCTAGTGGTCGAATCGTTCGGAGTGAGGGGCAATCTAGCCTCTAATACAGTACCTTCTAACGCCTCTCGATTCAGACCAACAGCAGGCTCAACTTGAGCCTTGTCCGCTCAAATGCGAGAGCGTTCCTTGCACGGACTGGACCCGGTGCCAACCCTTGCAGACTTCACTTTAGCCGGCTAACTCATTTCATTTTTTTTTAATTATCCGCAGAAATGTATGCGAAATAATACATATGTATTGACCAGAGCACAACAGTTACATATCCCACTCGAGCGTAATAACATCGGTATACATGCATGCATGTACGTAAAAATACTTAATTGTTGATCAAAACAATTAACTTTCCCATATAGGAACGATATAGCACAGTGTACATGCAGTAAAGGTTATTTATTCGTCACATAATGTTTCGTCTTCTATGTCACCACCATTATTTGTGGACGTCATCAACGGATCCTTCTCTCCTCTCTTCTTCCGACAACACAGCCTGTTTCTCAAGTTGGACCGCATCAGCAATGACACGGGGAGTGCTGCGGAGCACATTTGGATCAAACTCGCAAAGGCTACACTGGCATCATACGTGTAATTACCAGACACCAAAGCTATCAGTCTAGCGAGAAGGATCAGCATGAACAAGGTGGGATATATCGCCAGTGGCAGAATCTCTTTTATTGCTGCCCATTGATGGAGCTGTAACACCTTGAGAATAAACTTTCTGACCAAAGCTGCAATTGTGATGGCCATCAGAATTAGTCCCATCAGCGTCACAGTAAAATTCGGGACAACGTTGAGGGCCATCTCGTAGGCGAACGCGAGATCGAAATTGCTATTGCAGTCATTGTCCACAATCCAGCATCGCGTCCCCAACAACCCGTACGAATCGGTGATGAAAGGTTCCCACGTGAACAGATGCGGGACAAGGTACGCTGCCACCAACCCGATCACTTCGTGACCGATCTTTTCCGACCGTTTCTGAAACAGTACCATTCGGAAGAGGTATAAACATATCCATAGTACCGTAAAGGGTTGTATGAGCCCCGTGTACTGGATCATGAAGCCAGCGAACACGCAGACACCTTCCCACCCCTTTCTCACGGTGACTGTACTGTTATCGGCCTGCTCGACATCCACGGGCAGGACCTGGAGCACGTAGGCCAGCGAACGCAGTATCCCGCCAATGGCAAGGTAGAGCGTGAGGCGGTGAAGGAGGCGGCGGTACGCGCGTGACTTGACTATCAAGGCGATGGCAGTGACATAGAATACAATTGATATAGCAGAAAAGACAGCATAGAGTGCCAGAATTAGCTTTTCTTTCTCCACCGTGGGCTTCGAGCAGTTGACCTGACCATAGCTGGCAGCCATTTCTTTTGGCATCCGCTGCAAGCAATTTATACGCGAGTCAGTTAAATCGCCCACCAGGTATTTAATCAGCATCCGCAACCTATAACCTGCACATCATGCACTTGTATATGTAAACGGAGTAACACCGTGTACAAAGGGTAACGAATTCCACGTGCACCACTGTGACATGTTTTATGGGATATTCATGACGTTTCCCTGCAAGGCTGTCCTCATCGGCCCCTCACCTACCCCAGCCGCTAATCCTCTCCCTTCTCTCTTCTCTCTCTCTCTCTCTCTCTCT